>BRZM01000152.1:145035-220493 GCA_033238685.1 Lates japonicus | reverse complement strand
AAACCATCAAAAAATGTCATAGTATAGTAAGACATGAAAAGTGGTCAAAAAATGTCATAGTATAATAACGCATCAAAAACCATCAAAAAATGTCATAGATTACTGTGTGTTCAATGTCAGAAAATGTCACACTGTTTCAAATCTAAGGTAATTTGTCTTACAAGCAACAAGAAGAGAGACATTTGAAGGACTATTAAACTGTTGTTTTCTTCCTTAATTATATTTGAAATAAAGTTTCAGGACTTGAAGCTTTGGACAGTTTCTGTGATTAACATGTTTTGTCTCTGCAGGAGGGAGAGAAGACGCATCACCTGAGGAAGTATATCCTCATGTGCTCATTACTACATTAAATATGGGGCAAGAGAATAAAACAAAGTGTCTCCAAGTGGTCAAACGTGTCATTAACTTTGTTGTGGACTGTTAAATTTTGTCTAAAAGAGAATCAATAAAGTCTTGTTGCTTAGTTCAGTTTGTCTATTTTCAAATTAATATCAGAGATAGAAATTATTTTGTAATGGAGAAATACTAAGTATTCCCTACTTGCAGTTTGCATTTAAAACGTATAACTGAGTCTAAAACTCTGGCTAAAAGCCATCAACTGGCTGCAAGTACAAAGCCATAACTAACTCTAATCACAAGTACAAATAATCAACTTTAACCTCCGCTGCAAGTGGCTAAAAGCCACAATCAACCTTCAGCTACAAGTGATCTCTGGCTAAAAATATTTACTTCCATACAATATTAAACACACCAGCAAAATATGTTCAGAAGCATTTATTTTAGTAAGATAATCCTTTATTTGACCCACAGCAGGGAAAATTCTGTGTTGCAGCAGCAAAGATAGAAAAAGACATAAATAAGACAAGATGTAAAACGAGAATATATAACAGTATATATAAATTGTAAACAATATGAACAGTATAAACAGGAATGTGTACACAGTAACAGATTGGATTTGAGTACTGATATTGCAGCGTTTGAAACCGCAAAATACCAAAATGACAAACACAAAATTTAACCTAACATGCAAACACTGTCCTATGACATTTTTGACCATTTTTCATGCCTTATTATACTATGACATTTTTTAATGTTTTTTAATGCCTTATGGTAAGTAAGATTATCCTAATCATATCATGCCTTACTATGACATTTTCGACCATTTTTCATGCCTTACTATACTACGACATTTTTTGATGGTTTTTGACACCTTACTATACTTTGAACATTTTTTAACCATTTTTCACACCTTACCATACTACGAAATTCTATGGTTTTTGACGCCTTACTCCCTCATACTCAACAATGTCTCACCGATCATGGACAATGTCTTACTGATTGTGGATGATGTCTCTGAGATCATAGACAGTGTCTCTGTGATTATTGACAATGTCTGAATGAACGCCGCGAATGCCGACTTATTGGGGATTGAGTCACCACGGATCATGGACAATATCTCTGATCATGGACAACGTCTCTCTCGTCTTTGACAAGGTCTCTGCGATCATGGACAATGTGTCTGATCATGGACGATGTCTCCCTCATCCTCAACAATGTCTCTCCAATCATGGACGATGTCTCCGTGATCATGGACGATGTTGTGGACGAAGTGGTGACAACTGGAGGAAATCAAAGAGAAACATACAAAGGAAAATGGTCAATACACTACTACTTATTGGTCATCAACAGTTTAACCATGAAAATGGTACAGTGTAGTCTAGTGTGTCTCGCACATACACATAATTAAGAATTGCTGATCATATCCAATCAAACTGAAGTTAAGATATTTTTCAATCCCATTTTGATTGATCCTGAACAATAACAATCCAAGACAGAACATTAAGCATTTGTTGGTTCTGATGTGTCTGATATAGTTTGGTGAGAAGGTGAGGAGAGCTACAGTCACTTTGTCCACAGAGAAAACATTGATAACTATTCTGATACAGATTTTTAAAACCAAGAATGCCAAATATTTGCTTCAAGACAGAGGCTTGAGAGGTGAGAATTTAATAGTTTTCTTTATCATATGATGAATAGTAAATACTGTTGATTAAGCGAAACAAGACATCTGAAAACGTCACCTTGAGCTCTGAGCGATTACAGTTAGTACTTTTTCAGATTTAATAGACACGAGTAATCAGTTCTTATTATATTGAGTACTAAATTCATTAAATACCAAGGTTTGGACGATGTCTCTCTGCGATCGTGGACAATGTCTCTGTGATCATGGACTATGTCTCTGTGATCATGGACAAAGTCTCTGTGATCATGGACTATGTCTCTGTGATCGTGGACGATGTCGTGGACGAAGTGGTGACACCTGGAGGAAATCAAAGAGAAACATACAAAGGAAAATGGTCAATACACATTTTTACTTCTGTTTTGGTTTATTATTACTTCTGCATTGCTTTTATAATACAGATTACTTTAACTGTTACCTTTAATATCAGATTACTTTTTTATTACATATTACTTCTAAATTTACAGATAGCGTTTACTGTTGCAACCTAGGCCTAGTAACAGATTACTTTGACGATGACATCTTATTTCTAATATTGGCAATTACTTTTACATTACTTCTACTAGTACAGATTACTTATACATTATTTCTATATTGCAGATTACTTCTATTATTACACCTTTCTGATATACTGAAGAGAAACCATTTAATGTCAGTGCTCTGTGTTGGACAGTTGATGTAAAGCTGGTTGTGAATTACCTGGAGGCCTCAGTCCTGGTCTCAAAGAACTTCTTCATTGTACGAAGACTCTGTGATCGTGGACTACGTCTCTGTGATCATGGACTACGTCTCTGTGATCGCAGACAATGTCTCTGAGATTATGGACAAAGTCTCTGTGATCATGGACAATGTCTTTGTGATCGTGGACCATGTCTCTGCGATCGTGGACGATGTCTCTGAGATTATGGACAAAGTCTCTGTGATCATGGACAATGTCTTTGTGATCATGGACCGTGTCCCTGCGATCGTGGACGATGTCGTGGACGAAGTGGTGACACCTGGAGGAAATCAAAGAGAAACATACAAAGGAAAATGGTCAATACACATTTTTACTTCTGTTTTGGATTACTATTACTTCTGCATTGCTTTTATAATACAGATTACTTTAACTGTTACCTTTAATATCAGATTACTTTTTTATTACATATTAATTCTAAATTTACAGATAGCGTTTACTGTTGCAATCTAGGCCTAGTAACAGATTACTTTGACTATTACATCTTATTTCTAATATTGCCAATTACTTTTACATTACTTCTACTAGTACAGATTACTTATACATTATTTCTATATTGCAGATTACTTCTATTATTACACCTTTCTGATATACTGAAGAGAAACCATTTAATGTCAGTGCTCTGTGTTGGACAGTTGATGTAAAGCTGTTGGTGAATTACCTGGTGGCTTCTGTCCTGGTCTCAAAGAACTTCTTCATTGTACAAAGACTCTCGTGAACATTTAACAAACATTAGAGGCTGTTTCAGAAAATCAACAGCTGACTGTCGTCACCTCCTGAAGAACCAACAACAAATATTTGGGAAAAAGTCAAATGATTATTAATTGTGTGTCTATCAACTAATCACTGAAGCAGTCATGTATGTTACTGTGAACTGCACAGCAATAATAAACACTATCAGTGAATGCAGGATTTTAACTTGTGTTGTTTATGATACTTCAGTAAAAAGTCTGAGTATTTCTTCCACCACAGACGCTCACAGACAGAATCAGCTGGGATTTACCCAGTGACACTAAATGAAAAAAACAAAGCGATTGCTAACATTAATAATTCAGCTCATCAACACATATTTTTCAGACTGGGTAAATGTTTCGGACACATACCTGCTGGTCTGTAAGGTGATGTTGGTGTTTCTGTCCAAGCTGCAGCAGCTGAACAAGTCGACCTGGAAAACACAAGTACAACACCTGAAACAGTGATTAACTAACTAATACAACAGAGTAATGAAACTTTTTACCACTAAAACCCACACAGTGAAAACTAAACACTAAAGCCTCGACAATTACAAATAAAACTTGACTGACCTCAAAGAGAAAAGCAATGTTAAAATCTGAAAGTATAATTTTGACTTTAAAAGCTTTAGATGTTGGTGTAATGATTTCTAACTGATCTCAGCTCAGACATTGTGGAGGGGCACAGAGTCAGAATGTGGTTTTCAAGCCTTTAACACCAAACTGAGCTCAATCAAGCATCAAGTCCAAACAAACTAATGACTGGATATTAATCATTACAGATGAACCAGAACATTCTCCGAACATTAGAGGAGTGTTTCAGAAAATAGGCTGTTTCCTGTCACATGACAAGAAAAATCATCACATCCTGAGGAACCAACAACAAAGGAACTAAGATGTTTGAGAGTTAAAATTTAGTTTTCAAGATCGAATTTAACATAAAACTGAGCTCAGGCAAGTTTTCAGAAATTTCTCATCACTACTGTGGGTCAGTTGATAGCTATGGACAGATTACTGCCACAAATATACAAAGACACAACAATCACAATGAGATGCTGAACTGCCACAATGAAACACAAAATAACCTCAAAGAAACGTAAAATGATCAGGGCACAGAACTACAGAGACGCAGTAAGAAGGACCACAAAGAGACTAACATCCAGGTAAAGACGCAACATGACCACAAGGACATGATAATCAGAGAAACAGACTAAACAGTTACCACCCTCCACAGCTCATGTCAGGGACGCTACAGTCACGGAAACACAAACCCACTTTAACACACGCAAATAAAAACAAAAACAAAAAGGAAAAAGCTCCTAAGGAATCATTTAAAGATAAGGCTAATGCTAACGCTCGACGCTACTGCTAACGCTGGCATCCAGGTGTAAAACAGCCAGGTACAGATGCGATACAATACGAACTGACCACAATTCGACACAAAACGATGACAACGACACGATGGGCCGCTATAAACGGAGTTAAAATGACCAGGATGGAACAGAGAGTTACAGAGAGATGTAAAATGTCGGTAAAGTGACTGTAAACAAACACAACAGGGATTTAAACATCTATCAGGAGCTCGTTGTGTTTTCACCACGTTGGGTTCCACAACTCATGTCAGGGAAACACAAACACACTCTGACCCACGCGATATAACCGACTGAAAATGGAAATAACGTCGAAATATGTCTTTAACAGAGAAGGCTAATGCTAACGCTCGCCGCTAACGCAAATGCTAACGCTAGCCGCTAGCTAGTTCACTCCTTAGCCTTACCTTCGCGCCGCAGGTGTGTTCAGCGTCCAGCCTCATTCATGTTCGACAAAAAGCAGCTCCACAGTTTTTTTTTAACATCCAGGATTCTCCGGTGATTCAGTTTCCTCACGGTACTGACAAAGCGAGGGAACGGTTCAAACGCTGCTTTAAATCTGTTTTCCGGCTTCATTTCTCCGCCTCTCTACGCTCCTCCCCCAAGGTCATGACCGGTGACGACACACGACGCAGCCAATGATGACGCACGCAAGCTCTACGACGGCAGAAAAAACGCCATCTGACGCTGTTCCGCCTAGCAGCTGCCTCTGATTGGTCTGATAATACATCACAGGGAGCGTAGGATCAGGTCTGGATGGGGTCATCTGATTACCCATGATTCCCTCTGATAACCTGATCCTGGAGACGGTTTCCTCCTCTGATGAAGCAGCGTCTGATCTCAGGTCAGTGTGATAGAACATCTTTATTCTCTTTACAGTGAAAAACAGAAACAGGATGGAGTCGTAATAAAATCTCTCACAGAGAAACAACAGAGCAGAACATGGGGAGGCCCACATTAATACAAAAATAAACTTTATCAATGAACATTCAACAACAACAGGCACAGACTGTTTACAACACAACACCTGCACAGCATCACATCAAAGGTAAACCACATTAAACATCAGTTCACCTGTCAGAGTGAAGAGGAAATGACCTTTGACCTTTAGGGTTTAAACTCAGTTTATCACTGTGACTGATTCATTCAGTTAAATGTTGCCTCTGTTTTCTCTGATCAGTGAAACATGATCCATCAGACGAGTCAAAGTCTTGATGTTTTTTAGATTTATTTAAACTTTGAGGTGTTTTTATTGAAAGGAAAACTGCAGCTGTTAGCTGTTAGCTTAGCGCAGAGTGCAGACAGGAAGCTGTATGTTGGAGACGGAAGGTGAGATGTTCTAATTTAACTGAAGCTGAACAGACTTTCTCTTTACATTTTTCTGCAGCTCAGGTTTGAACCAACGTTGATTTTCTTCTTCAGCTGAATCAGGAACCTTCAATCTGTTTTCAAGTTAAACTCTTTGTGATTATTGTGTTTAATGTTGTTGTGAAGTCAGATTTTTTAAATAAACTTAAAACAACTGAACTGTTGTTTGAACATTTTCCGATTCCAACTCCTCAGATGTTTAAATGTTAAAAATCTGTTTAAAGACAAAAGTGGCTGCCATTTTTAATGACTGATCAGGACAATAATCAATAGATTAATAATGATAGTTGATGTTGTTGATGATTTGTTATAAACTGCTGTTTGAACACAGACTTCTGAATCTGCTGCGTTCTGTATATTTGCACCATTTAAAATGGCTGCGTAGACATTTCTCTGTCTCGCTGCAGAAACATGAAAGAATTCTCTTTATCACCAGAGCAGAGCCTGATCACTAACACGAACATCTCCACCAGAGGAAACACTGTGGTCCAGTTCACACTGATTAAAGCCAGGAGACGAGTTCACAGTCACTAACAGGTAAAATACATCTACAGCACCAACACCACCCTGACACTGTCTGTATGTCTGTGAGGATCCAGCCTCTTCTCATCAAGGAGTTCAGTGAAATGTGTTCATGTTCAGAAACAGAAGCTGCAGCTTAAAGCTGACAGTGATGAAGCTGATCAGATCTCTGGATCAGAGTTTGATCGGAGTCGTCTCCTGTCAGACTCCGGCGGATCAATGAGTTCGTGTTGGGAGGTGAAATGTTTGGAGACGCCTCCTCTCAGAGGCAGGAAGTTCACAAAGTGTTGAGTCAGTAATACTGTTGAGGGTTTCACCTCCTCTCAGACGGAGCTGCACTTCAGCTGAACTTTATCCTCTGAGGAAACGAGGATCAGCGAGACGTCACTTTCATCTCTGAGCTGTCGCCTCCGCCCTAAAACATCACCTCCTCGCAGCTGCCATAGTCGCTCTCCACCATGCTGGACCCATCAAAGCTGCGGGGGTTCTGCCCGGCGGCTCGTGTCTGAGGCTGGGCGAGGTTGGGCGGCGGCGGGCCGGCCTGCTCGGCGTATGATGGCATGGCGACGCTGAGCCTCATGCTCAGCCTCTTGTATCCTGCGGACACGTTGTCCAGGCTGCGGGCGTGCTGGGTGGGGTAGTAGCTGATGGCCGTGTACTCGTTGGGGCACTGGGGGCTGGGGAGGGGCAGCCCATCCGGACCCAGGAAGTCATCCAGGTTCTGGTTGCTGTAGCAGGGAGGGAGGGGGGCACGGCGGTCGCAGCGGTCCAGAGGAAACGGGAAGCCGCCAAATCGAGAGTTCCTCCTGGAGTCCATGGTGGAGGAGGAGTAGGTGTCCTCTACGATGTCAAACTGAGGGAACTCCTGGACGGACGGACGGCCGTAATAATCCGGATCTGCAGGGTAGACTGAGACCAGAACACAAACACAAATCATTAGGTCTCCACAGATCAGTCAGAGGTATTGATCAGTATTGATGCATGATTAAAGACGCCTGATTATTAAATCCTCTCTGTAGATCTGAGACCGTGTGGATCTGGATCACTGCACTGACTGACTCACATCAGCAGAGATGTTGAATCTGAGTTCATCTGCAGATGATGAACTTTGTGTTTTATTCAACAGAAACTGACTCCAGAAGCTGAGGACAGGGTCTCTGCTGTCAGAGGATGAAATCAGCTGAAGGTAAAAACTCAGACACAGTGAACTGTTACGTCTGTAGTGACACTCGAGACTAAAGCTGTGAATAAATCTGAACCTCCTCAGATTATATTTCTTATTAATATAACTACTGTTGGTTTGTCGGATTCTGTGGTTTTTGGTAAAATGATAATTAACTGAACCTGTCTGTGATGTTAATGTTTAAAACTCTGCTGCATCAAACCAATGAAGAAGAGGAGCCACGACTGAG
This sequence comes from Lates japonicus, assembly GCA_033238685.1. Lineage (NCBI taxonomy): Eukaryota > Metazoa > Chordata > Actinopteri > Centropomidae > Lates > Lates japonicus. Next base: position 212,334 of record BRZM01000152.1, on the reverse strand, counting down.
CAACAGCACAACCTGCAGCAGGAGGAATGAGGAACATCAGTTCATCTGCTCTCTGAGGTTTTACAGCTGAATCACCCAGAAACAGTCAGTCAGAATCAGTCAGTAAACTGAGTGACTGCAGCTCTGACAACAAGAACTGTGAGAAATAAACAGTGAGCTCTGGCTTCAATCACTTCACTGCAGGAAAACATATGAACATAATAACAGAGACCACATCTGAAAACTGTGATGGAGGATTTCATCTTCAGCTTCCTCCTCTTCATCCTCCAAACACATGAAAACAGTTTGTTCAAACAAAACCAGCTTCTTCACACTGAACCACAATCAGTCCACAGAGAGTGAAACAGAGAGAGGAGGAGTCTGAGAGACAGAGGGAGGAGGAGGAGAGACGATAGAGAGTGAGTGATGGAGGTCAGAGACGACAGGAGGAGGAGGAGGAGAGACAAAGTGATGAAGACGTTTGTAGACGACAAACTACACAAACTACCAGACTGTGTTATTCCTGCAGCTCCTGTGAAATCAGGGTTTTTGTGAATGGAGTCTGGTAGCTCAGACAAACATCACAACTTCAATTCATCTGGTCCAGGTCCAGGTCCAGTCCTGGACTGGATAACGTCTCCTCTGTGAACACTACCTGGTTCAGATGCAGAGGAAACTCCTCACCTGCAGCTCAGCAGAATAAAAACTCAGGAGCTGATGAACGGAATAACCCACCTGAACAAATATCGTCTTGTCTGTGTTCCCCTGCGTTTCCTGGCATGGTGAATACGGTACCTGTGTTTTTTCTATAATTAATCAGTGAAAGGGAGCGTGGAGGAGAAAATAAATCATGATTAGCAGCCGAATATTTCGCCTGCAGCAGACGTTTCACTGAGCTTCAGGTTACTGAGCCATCCAGACCAACACCCCTCATCACCACCAGCTCTAGACGCCTCCTCAAACTGAAAACCTACGATTCATTCATGAAACTTTGTTAATGAAAGGTTCAGAGGCTGAAATTGAGCTGATTAAAGGAGAAGTCTGAGACCTGGGTCTGATCCTGATCTGTACTGATCAGGACTCAGAGTCCATGTCTTTAACGAGGAGGCGTCTGACAGAGGAACGTGTCCTTTACTCTGTGATAAGGTCAAACAGATGAACGACCTGCCAGGCCGCTGTTACCTGGGCAACGACAGCGTGACGAACGCCTGAGAACAGAGACGAGGAAGATTATTGATCTGTTACAGGAAAACACAAAGGAACAAAGAGGAGGAGCAGGAGAGACACATGGAGGGAGGATGAAGAGAGAGAGAGAGAAAAGACGAGCAGGACGAGAAACCTAAAGCTGTGTCTCTGTAAATGATGATTAAATATCAGAACAATGATCAGGGATTAATTAACAGATTTTACATGAAAAACAACAACATGAAGAAAAAGAATCATAAAGTTACTTTCAATGAATTTGAGTTTTACTCTGATTTAACCTGAAGCTGAGGTCAGCTGGTCTGAGGTCAGCCTGGAGTGTGCAATAAACCCATGAATCAGAGGAGAACTCAGAGCAGCAGTAAACTCAGACAGGAGGAGGTGGAGATTAAACATAAAGCTAAAGGAGCATTTCTACAATTACCCTCAGATTCATCCAGAAACAGGAAATCCAGAGAGAGAGAGACTAGAGAGAGAGAGAGATACAGAGAGAGAGAGAGACGAAAGAGAGAGAGAGACAGAGAGACAGAGACTAGGAGAGAGAGACAGAGAGAGAGAGAGAGACTAAAAGAAAGAGAGACACAGAGAGAGAGAGAGACTAAAGAGAGAGAGAGACACAGAGAGAGAGAGACTAAAGAGAGAGAGAGAGAGAGACTAAAGAGAGAGAGAGAGACCAGAGAGAGGAGACAGAGAGAGAGAGAGAGACCAAAAGAGAGAGAGAGAGAGAGACCAAAGAGAGAGAGAGAGAGAGACCAAAGAGAGGGAGAGAGACAGAGAGAGAGAGAGAGACCAGCAGCAGAGAGAGGAGAGACACTAAAAAGAGAGAGAGACAGAGAGAGAGAGACTAAAAGAGAGAGAGAGGCTAAAAGAGAGAGAGAGACAGAGAGAGAGAGACTAAAGAGAGAGAGACAGAGAGACAGAGACCAAAGAGAGAGAGACGAGAGAGAGAGAGAGAGACTAAAGAGAGACAGAGAGAGAGAGAGACAAAAAGAGAGAGACAGAGAGAGAGAGACTCAAAGAGAGAGAGAGACAGAGAGACAGAGACTAAGAGAGAGAGAGAGAGACTAAAAGAGAGAGAGACAGAGAGAGAGAGAGACTAAAGAGAGAGAGACAGAGAGAGAGACTAAAGAGAGAGAGAGAGACTGAAAGAGAGAGAGACAGAGAGAGAGAGACTAAAGAGAGAGAGAGACAGAGACTAAAGAGAGAGAGAGACCAAAGAGAGAGAGAGACAGACTAAAGAGAGAGAGAGAGACAGAGAGAGAGAGAGACTAAAGAGAGAGAGAGAGACAGAGAGACAGAGAGACTAAAGAGAGAGAGAGAGACAGAGACTAAAGAGAGAGAGAGACTAAAGAGAGAGAGAGACTAAAGAGAGAGAGAGAGAGAGAGACAGGAGAGAGAGAGGACAGAGGAGAGAGAGACACAGAGACTAAAGGAGAGAGAGAGACTAAAGAGAGAGAGAGAGACAGAGAGAGAGAGACCAAAAGAGAGAGAGAGAGACAGAGACCAAAGAGAGGAGAGAGACAAAAGCAGAGAGAGAGAGACAGAGACCAAAGAGAGAGAGAGACTAAAGAGAGAGAGAGAGACAGAGGAGACAGAGACTGTAAAGAGGAGAGAGAGAGACAGAGAGAGAGAGACTAAAAGAGAGAGAGAGAGAGAGACAGAGACTAAAGAGAGAGAGAGACTAAAGAGAGAGAGAGAGACAGAGAGACAGAGACTAAAGAGAGAGAGAGACAGAGAGAGAGAGACTAAAAAGAGAGAGAGACAGAGAGAGAGAGAGAGACTAAAGAGAGAGAGAGACAGAGAGACAGAGACTAAAGAGAGAGAGAGACAGAGACTAAAGAGAGAGAGAGAGACTAAAGAGAGAGAGAGACTAAAAGAGAGAGAGAGAGAGAGAGACAGAGAGAGAGAGCGCAGAGAGAGAGAGAGATGAGAGAGAGAGACTAAAGAGAGAGAGAGACAGAGAGACAGAGACTAAAAGAGAGAGAGAGAGAGAGAGACTAAAGAGAGAGAGAGAGACTAAAGAGAGAGAGAGAGACTAAAGAGAGAGAGAGAGAGAGAGAGACAGAGAGAGAGAGAGACTAAAGAGAGAGAGAGACAGAGAGAGGAGACTAAAGAGAGAGAGAGAGAGACAGAGAGAGAGAGGACTAAAAGAGAGAGAGACAGGAGAGAGGGAGACTAAAGGGGGATGGAAGGAGAGAGAGAGAGAGGATGGAAGGAGAGAGAGGAGGGGGAGGATGGAAGGAGAGTGAATAAAGGAGGTGTTCCAGAGGAGAAGAGGAGCGAGGGATCAGAGAGATGTCATTTTACTTCCTGATGTTATCTGATTGTCTCGTCATGAATGTTTCATCTCAGTTTAATCAGTTTCCCATGATGCACCTCTCTCACAGATAAACAGTTGTTTACAGTGACCTCGGTCTGTTTGTCTCTGCAGCAGCTGATGGTTTAACTCCACAGTTATAGATTCACCTGACAATGAACTCAACACAGCTTTAAACAGACGACTGTTTCTCAGACGGATTCTGATCATTTATTAAACTCACTGATCGGTGGTTTTCTCTGTGAAACAACAGTAAATACTGAAACAAGCCGAGATAAATAAAAACCTGAACTCTGAAGCAGATACTGATCCAGATATGTGAGAATTGAAATGTTTTTAATTCTGATAAGAATCCTGTTTCTTTAAAGAGCTGAGACACAGATCATGTATTTCTATATATTTTACAGTTTAAACCCAGTCAGTGCTCTGAGGACAAACCTCACACAGACCGGTGGCCGATCTGATTGGTTCTCAGTGTTGATCAGTGTTATTGATCGTAACCTGTCGTCACCTTAAACGCTGAACTGACCTTCGTAGTCCATGTCCCAGTGGTTCTTCCTGATAGAGTCATTGTCGGAGCTGGACGGGGGCCGGGCCGGGAGGTTGGGGGCCACGCTGCACACCACCGGCCCCTGCGTCTTTGAGTTGGAAACCCCGCCTCCTGACGATCCGATCTGGCTGCGGGGGCGGAGCGACCTGAAGGGGGTGTGGTCGAGGTCGTTGGTGGGGCCGACCAGAGAGCTCATCTCGATGGGGTTGGTCTCCGGGTTCTCGGCTTTCAGACTTTTGGCCAAACTGGGCTGGAAATACCTGAGGAGCACACAGGACCCGGTCTGGTTCTGGTTCTTTAAACCTTCACCCTGAACAAACTCTGAGACTGGATCTTACCCGTTGGAGTCCTGGACGCAGACGGGCTTTTTCTTCTTGTGCTGAACATAACGTTTCCTGATGCAGACAAAGAGGCCGACCAGGAAGAGTAAACCCAGAACGCTGGCACTGATCTCCATGATCTCCATGTAGCCAATCATCGGGTTCACCTTCTGTACCATAGGTGGACTCAGGTGAGTATCAGACACTGAGGTTAGAATAAAACACTGATGAACTGCAGCTGTGACTGACCTGAGGCAGTGGGTCGCAGTGGATGGAGCCGTCAGTGACTTTACAGTTGAAGCCTCCAGGACAGGGATTAGGTGAACACACCTCCACCTGGTTGTGACACCTGGAGGAGAAACACAGGAAGTTTAATCTGCTGATGTGACCATGGTTCAGACATTTTATTTCCTCTTTCACCACCTCTGCTGGCTCCATGTGGGAAACAGAGATGATGGTTCAGTGATCACAGAGCTGAAAACATGTTTCTGTGGTTCTTCAATCATTTGGACATTTTATTAAAATAAAGATCTGGTTCCTTTTTTATTTATGTCTTTATTCCTGCAGATATAAGAAGTTCTTTCCTCTCATGCTGCAGATATATTCTGGTTGTTGTTACCATGCGTCGGTGTCGTCCGTGGAGCAGTTGCAGATGTATCCCTGGGTCTTGGGGACACACACCCGGCCATGGGTGCAGGGCTGGGAGGAGCAGGGGTTGTCGGGCAGCTCGCAGCGGGCGCCGTGGAAGAGTCCTGAACACCTGCAGCGAGGCTCTGCACAGGAAACACAACACACCTGACGTCTTAGACAACACACACTCATCAGGAAATAATCAAAGCAAAGGTCAAACCCAGACAGAGAGAAACAGACTGACTCTGAAAACCTGAGCTGGTTTTCTTGTTCAGCTGCAGGAGAAACAACTTCATCTGAAGTTAAACCACAAAGATCAGACGTCAACAAGGAAGAAACTGACATGAGGCTGAGGATTGAACCCTGAGATTACTGACTGAGATTAGTCTGAACCAGGACCCAGGAGGATCCAGGATCCAGTTTTACTTTCAAACTAATGTAAAAGATTTATTTAAACATTTAAATCAGTTTGGTTCATCAACAGATTATTGATCAGCAGTCAGTCACCAGTGTTTCTGTCAAACCTCTGGCCTGAATGTTTCTGTGTGTTGATGGTTGAATAAAACTAATAACTGGAATAATCCTGATCAATCATCAGTTAACTCCTCCTCCTCCTCCTCAGTAAACCCCTCCTCCTCATCAGTTAACCCCTCCTCCTCAGTAAACTCCTCCTCCTCTGAGCTCTCACCTCCGGCAGCGTCCTCCTCACAGACGCCTCCGTTCTGACAGGGGTTGTTGTCGCAGGCCGCCGTTCTGCTGCAGCACCTGTAAACCCCAAACACCCTCCTCCTCCCTGACCCCATCCACTCCTCTGCCTCCCCCGCTCCGATCTGCTCCCCGTTCAGCTCCAGGTTTTCCAGGCAACCGACGAAGCTCCGCGGCCGACCCTGGACCTGCGGAGCTGGGTCCTGAGCAAAGAGCAGAGCACCTTGAGAGCGCATCATCCGGCACGGGTCGGGCAGGGCATAGGAGGCCGGGTGCTGCCGGTCCAGGGTCAGCCTCAGGGCGGAGGAGTTCACCTCCAGCAGGACGCCGTGCCAACGGCCATCAGACACCTGGTCAGGTGAGATGAGTAGAGAGGCAGGAGGGGCGTTCCCACAACTGTACATGAAGAACAGCTCTCCACCAATCAGCTGAGGACAGGAAACACAGGTCAGTCAGGAGAAGCTTAACGAGCTTAATGAGGTTAACGAGCTTAACGAGGCAGGTTTACAACAGGATCACAAGTTTTCATTTATTAGAAGAAAGAAGAGTCTCAGGTTAAAGGTCGATGGATTAAACCTTCAGAGTTAAAGTCACCTCCTGTAAACTGATCATCAGTGTGTGAACTAATCCTGAGTCTGATTCAATGAGAATCTCAGGTGAATTTATTCTGAATCATAATGAACGTCGTTTATATTCAGTGACATTAAACTTTATAATCTGCAGCTGAAACGCTGTGTGTGTTTCTGTGGATGAATTTGTGAAACTCTTCCTGCTGAGACGTGAACAGTTTAACGTGACATTTACCTGCATTTACGCTTTGTTAGTTGATGGTTATGTCTCCTGTTGTGCTGCTTGTTATATTGATTACTTTGTTCAGTTGTGAATACCTCCGGTTGACTCTGTGATTTGCAGGTCAGAAGACGTCTTAGTTTTATTGGCATGAAAAGGTTTTGAATCTTTGAATGAGCAGATTCATGGTGTTGCTGATGATTCCTCTGTTGTTCAGTTTGGACTGTTTCTCTGTGAAGAACAAACTGTGTGCTGTGATTCTTTGTGTTTCAGTGAAGGTGTGTGTTTGTGTTGACAGGTGTTGTGTGTTTCCTCATGTTCCTCTGAACACACGTTTATTCAGCGTTTCATCAGCATCAGCTCGGCCTCCTGATGTTTCTGCTCGCTCAGCGTTCTGACAAACTAACGAGCCAGCAGCTTTTTCCTCCACCTTTTATCTCTTCATGTTTTCTTTATGGAACAGGAGCCTCCTCATATCACCCCCATTAAATATACACATGCAGAGTGGGTTTAGGAAATTGCAGAGCACCAGCCCATCCGACAGCAAACGCCCTGATGAATTATTGATGATCCTGATGCTGCTTCGTTAAACTGCTGCAGAACCACGAGTTTCTGTTTTTATTTGAAGCTGCTCAGAGTTTCAGTCTGATTCACAGCTGCTGAATTCTTCACATGGATCAATGACAGCACACGGGGAGGAGGAGGATGAGGGCCACTCTGTCTTATCACTGAGAGATGCTGAAGCTTTGGCAGAAGAAGTGAGAACCCAGAGACGTCGGAGGCGCCAGTCTGTCTTTCATCAGTTTCAGCTGACTGAGTGTGACTCCTGCTGAACGATATCTGACGACACATCCTCAGTCTGAGTCCACAGAGAGCGAAGCTCCTCAGAGTCACGTCTCTATGAATCAGACGCTAACCCTAACCCTGCTGCAGGAGCGCCAGCATCAAACAGCTGAACCAACACTCACACAGGGTTTAATGCATGTTGTACACAATAAAGCTAAGTAACAGGGAACGTCTCCACCCTGCTCCACCTCCTCTACATCAGCTCTCACATCAGGCTGAGGATCTGTTTGATTAATGAGGTGGATCAGTCCAGAGGAGACTGATGGACTGGAACAGATCAGGTTCCTGACGACTGATGGAGTTCACATCATGACCTGAGACTTCAGAGGAAAGATGGAGGAACAACTGTTGAAACTACACATCTCTGCTCTGAATCTGTTTCTGTCTCTGCTGACACTTTAGTATCTGATTGTCCTTAATCTGATCTGATGGAGTGAATGTGATAAAATAAACGCTGTTAAAGCCACAGAGTCAGAGGTCGTCTGAAATAAAACCTATAACTGGTCCTGAGCTCCTCATCAACGACAGTTTCCCTCCACTGACGAGTCGCCTTTACTCCTCACTCCGTCTTCATTCAGAGGTGATGACTGAGACGTGTTCAGAGAGGAAACAGGTCTGAACATTTGTATTTGCTGTGTGAGAGTCTGTGGACAGAGACTTCGTCCTGAGGGGAGAGAGGAGCATAAACAGCGTCATGTTTCTGCAGGAAACGTCTCTGAAGTCGTCACAGGAAGCGAACAGACGACTCCTCAGATGACCACGATTAGAAATTCTTTTTGAAGCCTCACAATGAATGAGGCGGGGGCCGAGCCGAGATCCAAAACCCAGGAGGAGGAACCCAGAGAAAGACTGATGCTGCGTCTGAAGTTTTCCCAGAATGAGAGTGATTGAATATTCTGCCTGAGCGCACACGGATGTCACATAAATGAGACAAGCCCTCAAGGGGAAGCATCTCGTCCGTATCAGGAGAGTTTTTTTATTATCTGTTTAGAGAATTATTCATGTCTCTCAAAGAATACAACCATTCATTATTCTCCTTCATCGTGGACTTTAACTCGCTGCAGTCGACCTGATCGTCGTAGCTCTGAGATGAGTCTTTCTCTCCCTCGACGAAATCCTGAAGACGAGGAGGTTTTCATCAGAGTCTCTGTGGTTCCCATGCTGCGTTCAGGGACAGCAGCTCCTCCGGTTTAAAGGACGTCAATGAGCTGATTACTCTGGAAAATCAGGGAATAATCCGGCGTGGAAGCTGGAAAGCAGGATCTCACACAACCAGGACGAGTTCAAGAAACAAACTGAGTGTCAGGTTGGCAGAGGAGGACGAGGACGCCATCCATAACAGAACAAATTTAAATCACATAGATTTTTCTGCCAATGCTCAGGAGTCAACAGGTGTGTGACGCTGACAGAGTCCTGATATTCAGAGCTGTGTGTGCTGTAAACAAACCAATAAACGTGACAGCTGCTCTGATAACACAACGGCCGACACAGAGCAGATCAAATATTGACAGTAGAGATGAAATCATCCTGTTTCTGAATCTGAGCTTTAAACGTTCAGGACTGAAAAGCTTCGCTCGTTCCTCAGAGATGAAATCAGCAGCTCTTAGATCAGATCACTCTGATCGTAAATTAGTGTCAAACAATGACAACAACACATCGACAGCATCAGAGAATTAGGAGGAGATCTGTGAACAGAATAAATCATCTGTGTGCTCAGAGAAGAATATTCACGGCTGCTTCAGTTTGAACTGTTTGAACTGTTGTCTTTTCATTTGATTTTCCTGCTGCGACAAAGAGAACAAACAGACGTCTTTTCTTCTTCACTGTTTCGTCCTTGGACCAGTTTCAACTGAAAGAGACAAACGCTGATCCAAACAACACAACTTCATCTCCTCAGGCCCGAGGAGTTTAAACCTCCTCACACTTTTATCTCTGTGACAACAGAACGAGGCAGCTGCAGCGCTGATCTGTGATTGGCTGAGATGACTACAACCTAAAGACATAAAGACACCACAGTGTGACAGATGAAGACCAGGTGAGTACCTGCAGGACCCCCCAGTCTTTGGAGCCGTTGGAGGACAGGATGAGGCCCTGGTCCTGGGTCGTCTTGAACCTCAGAGACAGTCTGAAGTCCTGGTCGTCCTCGTCCATCCTGTGCAGGTACTTCAGGTACGACTTCCCATCGAACCTCAGAGCCGACTCTGAAACAGAAACATTCAAACAACCATCAGAAAACAGCTGCCTCAGTGTGGGTCTGTGTTTAAAACCAGTCTGAGATGATGAACTAACACTGAAGACTTTACATCTGCTGATAAATGTCTGAAGGTTCTCAGTCAGTCAGGTCCTAATGACTTTTTCTGATCAAACATCTTCAGACAGATCCTCAGATAAAGACCTTTACATCAGAACTTCATCAGAACTTCTTGTTAACTGAGCTTTGAAGGCACCAAATAAACCAAATGAACCTTTTTCACAGATCAAAGAACAGAAACCATCGATGTTCCTTCACCTCCTCCATCCTCAGACCACATCTGAAGAAAATCATGTTTCTCTAAGCTCTAAGCCCAAAGCTAAAAAAACAAAGAGTGAAGCATCAACAGTTCAGTCCCCGAATGAGCGTGTTCATGTATTCATGAATGAATGGATCAATAATGAACGTATTAGTGTTGAGACAAAACTCCCTGTGATGAAAGTTTGATGATGCCTGAGAGAAGGTTCAGTAACAACATGTTCCCTCAGTCTGCTGCTGAAAAACAACTTTTCCTACGCTGGGATTCAAACACACGAACTTTAATCCTTTTATCTCGACACTGAGATTCACTCAGATCTGAGCAAACGTCTGATCAACAGGAAGAAACTGGAACAGAGACCGGTTCTGTTTGTTCACCAGAACACGACACCGGCTTTACAGGGAACAAACAACAACTGACAACATTAAAATACACAAAGTCTGTGATCAAACTCTGAATCAGCACAAAGGTCAGAAAATATTATTTCTGTTTTCTTCTGTGTGAATTCATCTGCAGTGAGTTTTATTTCTCTATATGTTTTAACCAAATGATAAAAGTTTGTTTGATGTAGAGAAAACAGTTAAAGACGTTGAGCTGAGAAACCTTCACCTGACTTTAATAAACCAGAGAAATCTTTGGTGTTTCTCTGTTTCACTGACTGACTCTGTTCTAACCTCATTAATAACAGCTGCTCATTTAAAACTCATGGAAGCAGCTCATCTTTAAAACCTAGGTTCAACACAGATTTTATTCAGTTTCTGTTGTGTTTGTGTTTACAGATCAATAATCTGACTAACTGTTCAGTTTCTGTGTGACAATAAGAAGATAAATTTCTGTGTCTCTCCTCTGCAGCTTCAGTTCTTATCTCAGACCTGTGAAGTCCAGAAAAGCTGAGAGACTCAGACCAGGCTGATCCTGATCTCTGTTCTCAGAGGAACGCCAACACCGATCACTGAGGACGATCAGACGACGTTCAGACGTTCTGATCGAAGCTTCACGCCACAGCACTTCTCTGTCTCTTACCCTAAATCTGAAGGATTTACTTTACCTGTTTCTACAGGTGAGAAGCAGCAGCTCTGTGATCTCAGGCTGCCACAGATACATTACTCTGCTGAACAGTTAACACCTGTTTCTCCACTGATCTTCACTCTTCTGCTTCTGATCAGGTGAGTAGTCGTAGAAACAGAAACCATGTCAGACCCTGAAACCTGCAGTGTGATTATTTCTCAGCTACGACAGTTTCACCTGTTTCCTTTAGACTGCTCTCTCCATCATCACTGATCATTAAAATCATCTGCTGTATTGATGATCAGAGGGTGGAGGTGGATCTGTCAGACGTACCGTTACAGGGGCAGACACTCTCCCAGGTGTGTTGGGGGGTGATGTATCCGGCTCTGGCCGTGGTGAAATGACTCAGCCTCTCCCCCGTCAGCTGGACGGCGTTCCTGCAGCCTCGCGGCGGACAGCCGGTCCCCAGACACCCGTTGTGACTGACCCTGAGGATGCTGAGGCTCAGAGAGTCCTCCATGTCTGATATGATTCCTGCAGCACAGACGACACTCAGAGACCTGATGGTTTCAGCCTGGATCAATCTAAACCCATCACTCATGAAAATCTCACTTCACCTGCACATTATATAGACCTGTATTATTTAACCCCAGTGTTTTCTGACTGATCACCTGCGAGTCTGCTGGTGGGCAGAGACCGGACTCCGCTCGGACTCCTCCAGATGAGCAGGACCTCCAGGCCCTGGGCGTCGAGCTGCTGCAGGCTGGCCAGCTGCAGCTCCTGCCTGGGTAAACCCAGAGCCTGAGCCAGGCTGCGCTGCAGGCCTCTCCAGTGATCACCCAGGAACTCCTCTGGGGACATCCCCACCAGCTGCAGCGTCAGGCCAGAGTCCAGCGCCCTCTGATCCGCCACCCACACGTGAACTTTGACCCCGGCCCAGACGCTGAACTTCCCGTCGCTCACGCTGACGTTGAGCGAGTACGAGCCCTCCTCCAGGTTCTGGTCGGCCCAGATCTTCCCGTCGGCATGGTCGACAGAGAACCTGCCTCCGGCCGGGTGCTCCGACTCCAGCCTGTAGGTCAGGACGTCCTGCAGGTCCTGGTCCGAGGCGTGGAGTCTGCCGATGACCCGGCTGGAGAACAGGCCTCCGGAGGTGGTGATGAAGACGTCTAAAGGAACCACGGAGGGAGGGAAGCGGCTCTGCTCCGTCACGTTGATGTTGACCACACAGATGGAGGAGAGGGGGGGGTGGCCACTGTCCGTCACCTGGGCGGACCAGAGACCAGTTAGGACACAACAAAGATCTAAACTGTAGATCAGAGGACAGGGGACAGGTGAGGCGACTCATTGTCATGGTTACAGATGTCACCACTTTTTAAAATTCTTTTTACAGGTAAAATAATAATTTCATGAGGAAAAAGTGAAGATGAGAGCAGAGTGTGAAACAGCAGCAGATGTTCACCGTGCGACCTCTCGGGGGGTCCTGACCCTCAGGTTGAGAACCAGTGCAGCAGGAAATAAGACAAAACAAAGACCTGCTCCTCTGATCAGTTAAAGCCTCAGAGACAAAACTGAGAGTTTTATTTTCTCTGTTTGGACAGTTTCAGCAGCTGTTTGGACTGAACCTGCAGTTTTATATCTATGATGTTCATCATCCTGAACTCACCTCACAATAACCTTTATTTCTCTGTATAGAGACAGAGCAGTGAGGCTGAGACTGAGGACTCCTGTTCAACTGGAGCTGATGAAACACACCTGTCTGCTCAGGTGTGAAGGTGTGGCTCCAATCACAGCTAAAGAAAAGACGTGTGATCCTGAGTGAGATGATTTGATCTGATGTTTTCTGGTGTGACTGCAGCGTCAGCGGCCGAGGCCTCAGAGACGCTCTGAACCAGGAAACAATAAACACGTCTTCACTTCCTCTCAGTCTGATGATTTCTGAGATTTTCACTTTATATTTATAAGATTCCAGCAAAGACACAAACCTCAGAGGTGAAATATTCAGATCTGACAGATACGACACAGATGGTTTTTTATCCCCTGACATCTGAAAGCAGACTACAGACAGAGTGAGAGGTCGACAGGTGAGCGGGCAGCGACTCACCTGGATCTTGAGCTGGTGTTGGGGTTTGATCCTCTTCCTGAGCGGGGCAGAGAGCGACAGCAGGCCGCCCTGGTCCACGTGGAAACGCCGGTCCTCGTTACCACTGACGATGTGGAAGGAGAAAGGCGGGCCGTTCCTCGGAGTGTCTCTGTCCGTCACCACAAGCTGCAGGACGGAGCTACCAACCGACTCGCCCTCCTGCAGGAGACCAGGGTCATTATTCACCTGTCAGGGTCTAACACCAATTTTTAATAGAAACAAAAGCATGTTTGGATCTTTGCTGAAACAGATGTGACATTAAATATCCTTGTGTCGTCCATGTTGGTTCACTGTTTGTGGATGCAGCTCAGTGTAAAGTTAAAGCTCAGAGACATAATAAAGTGTTGTCAGTGATGGATCGTCTGTCCTCAGCTCTTTAAAGCTGCTGCATGTTGATTTAAGTTATTAATCTGAAACTCTTTGGGACAGAGGAGGAATAAATGTCCAGTGAAGATAAATGAAGATCAGACAGTTTCTGTCTCTGTAGGAAACAAGAACAAACTTCATCAGACTGTTAATACTCAGACTATAGATCCTGATTAATATTGATATCACATAGCTCTATACTTCAGAGGCAGAAAACCTTCATATTGTTCTTCATGTGATGAACTTCATGTTGAGAAGCTGTTAAATGTAAAATAATGTGGATGTGTCGACGTCTGTAAATAAACTGACTCACTGATTAAACTCAGCTTTATTTACGTGTTGAACAGGTTGGACTGAGACAGACTCCAGAGATTTATCTCTGATCTGATCTGAACCTGAGGAGAGGAGGAGGAGGAGGAGGAGGAGGAGAGAGGGAGGAGGAGGAGAGGAGGAGGGAGAGAGGAGAGGGAGGAGGAGGAGAGGAGGAGAGTAGAGGGAGGAGAGAGGAGGGAGGAGAGGAGGAGAGGAGGAGGAGGAGGGAGAAGAGTAGAGGGAGGAGAGGAGGAGGAGGAGAGGAGGAGGAGGAGAGAGGAGGAGGGAGAGAGGAGGAGGAGAGGAGGAGGGAGGAGAGGAGGAGAGAGAGGGAGGAGAGGAGGAGGGGAGAGGAGGAGAGGAGGAGAGCAGAGGAGGAGGGAGGAGAGGAGGAGGGAGGAGAGGAGGAGAGGAGAGAGAGGAGGAGGGAGGGAGAGGAGGAGGGAGTGAGATAGGAGAGGAGAGAGGGGGAGGAGAGGAGGAGGGAGGGAGAGGAGGAGAGGAGGAGGGAGGAGAGGAGGAGAGTAGAGGAGGAGAGGAGGAGGGAGGAGAGGAGGAGAGGAGGAGAGTAGAGGGAGGAGGAGGAGAGGAGGAGGGAGGAGAGTAGAGGAGGAGAGAGGGGAGGAGGGAGAGGAGAGAGGAGAGGAGAGGAGAGGAGGAGAGAGGAGGAGGAGAGGAGGAGAGGAGGAGAGAGAGGGAGGAGAGAGGAGGGGAGGAGAGGAGGAGGAGTAGAGGGAGGAGAGGAGGAGAGAGGGAGGAGAGGAGGAGGGAGGAGAGGAGGAGAGAGGGAGGAGGGAGGAGAGGAGGGAGAGGAGGGAGGAGAGGAGGAGAGTAGAGGAGGAGGGAGGGAGGAGGAGAGTAGGAGGGGAGGAGGGAGGAGAGGAGGAGGGAGGAGAGAGGAGGAGGAGAGAGGAGGAGGGAGGAGAGGAGGAGGGAGGAGGAGGGAGGAGAGTAGAGGAGGAGAGGAGGAGGAGAGGAGATGATGAGGAGGAGATGAGCAGAGGGAGGAGAGAGTGAGGAGGAGAGGAGGAGATGAGGAGAGCAGAGGGAGTGGAGAGGAGGATGAGAGTGATGAGCAGAGGGAGGGAGGAGGAGGAGAGCAGAGGAGGAGAGGAGAGGGATGAGGGGAGTGGAGCAGGAGGAGGAGGGAGGAGTGATGAGAGGAGGAGGGGAGGGAGAGGAGAGGAGAAGAGAGAGGAGAGTGATATATAGAGGAGTGAGAGGAGGAGGAGGAGGGAGGATGGAGGAGAGCAGATAAAGGAGAGTGCGGAGGAGAGGAGAGCAGGAGGAGGAGAGGAGGAGAGAGGAGGAGGAGAGGAGTGAAGAGAGAGGGAGGAGGGAGGAGAGGAGGAGGAGAGAGGAGGAGAGGAGGAGGAGGGAGGGAGAGGAGAAAGAGGAGGAGAGAGAGAAGGGAGAGGAAGGAGAGGAGGAGGAGGAGGAGGAGGGAGGAGAGGGAGAGGAGAGGGGAGGAGAGGACGAGGGAGGAGAGGAGAGAGGAGGAGAGAGGGAGGAGGAGGGGAGAGGAGGAGAGGAGGAGGGAGGAGGGGAGGAGGAGGGGAGAGAGGAGGGAGGAGAGAAGGAGAGGAAGGAGAGAGGAGGAGGGAGAGGACGAGGGAGGAGAGGAGGAGAGGAGAGTAGAGGAAGGAGAGAGGAGAGGAGCAGAGGAGGAGAGGAGGAGAGAGAGGAGGAGGAGGAGGAGGAGGAGGAGAGGAGGAGGAGGAGGGAGGAGAGAGGAGGAGGAGAGGAGGAGAGAGAAGAGAGAGGAGGGAGGAGAAAACTAAACTCTCTCTCTCATGTTTCATGTTCTGCCTCTGCTCATATTTTTCCCTCCTCCTCCTCCTCCCCTCCTCCCTCCTCCCCTCCTCCTCCTCAGGCCACAGGAGGAGGCTGATGAGCAGGCACCCGGAGCATTCTGGGTGAATTTATTTACATATCTTTCTGTTGATGCAGTGGTTTGAGGCTCCGGCCCCTGAACACTAAACAGGCCTGACTACGGTGTCCCACAGGGCTCAAATCAATTCATAACACTGCGTTCTACAGGCAGAAAGCAGATTCTGATCTCCACTGGGAACACAGATGAAACATTTTACAGTTTGTAAATGAAGAGTTCTGAAAAACACGCTCAGATTCAGCACCAGCAGGTGGAGGACAGGTGTAGGACCTGTCCTCCTATAGATAAAGATGATGGAGGTGTACCTGCAGCAGCAGACTGTGGTTGACCTGGGAGAAGACGGGTGGGTTGTCGTTGACGTCGGTGACGGTGATGGTGATGAGGACGGCGGAGGACAGAGGAGGATCTCCTTCATCTGCTGCCTGCACCGTCAGAGAGTAATGAGGGATCTGCAGAGGAGACGGCTCAGGGTTTATCTCAGCTCTGTGGAAACATGAGAGAATAAATATTTCTGTCTGACAGAAACACACTGACCTCCTCTCGGTCCAGAGCCGTGCGGACACTGATCTCTCCGCTGCGAGGGTGGATGGAGAACTGCTGCAGAGGGTCTCAGCTCACGATGGAGTAACGCAGCAGGTTGTTGATGGGACCGCCCTGATCAGTGGCTGTTACCTGCAGGAGAACCAGGAGATCAGCTTTAACTCAACAACAACATCAGCCTCTTAGCTTCCCAGTTTCAATGGATGACAGTATTTGGTTTGATTTAAACTTTTGACTTCACAAAACTACAAGTTTGCTTTAACTAGGTTTAATACACATATTACTGAATAAAACATTAGCTTGTTTTAGCATCAGCTTTTACTGGATGACAACATTTGTTTAGCTTAGGCTTTAACATGAGAACTATGTTAAATTTTTTTTTTGTTTTACTAATAAGAAGTTCATTAAAATATGAAACAAGAACCACATTAGTTTTCACTTATTAATACTGTTGTATTTTTACTTTGTTCTAGGTGCAAGGCTTGTTGTGTTGTAATAATTATCATGCTAGTTTGTTGTAGCTTTAGCTTGGACCGTGTTAGCAGTGTTAGCCTTTTGTAGCTTCAGTCTTGACCGCATTGTTAGCTTGTTGTAGCTTTAGCCTTGACCGCGTCGTTAGCTTGTTGTAGCTTTAGCCTTGACCGCAGTGTTAGCTTGTTGTAGCTTCAGTCTTGACTGCATTGTTAGCCTGTTGTAGCTTTAGCTTTGACCGCAGTGTTAGCTTGTTGTAGCTTTAGCCTTGACCGCAGTGTTAGCTTGTTGTAGCTTTAGCTTCGACCACAGTGTTAGCTTGTTGTAGCTGTAGCTTTACTACAAACACAAACTAAAGACAAAAAGACAAAATATTAGCTTGTTTTACTTTTTCTTGACAACACTGCTCATTAGAATCTTGTTTTTTCATTCAACTAAAATATTAAATATTAGCTTGTTTTAAGTTTGGCTTTAATGATAATATTATCTCTTCAGACTTGGTTTTAGGTTGTTTTTGTCACAACACAAAAATCTACATGTAATTAAACATGATTTAACTAACGATCCTTTGTCCTTTTTCCTTTAAAACAAATAAAACAATTTGCTCGAGTGGTAAAATAAACTGAGTGATTCTCCAGCATCACCTGTCATCTTGTTTTAACATGTTGGTATTTAAAATCCTTCAAACAGGATGTACATAATAAACCTCAGATAAGCAACAGACAACGACGACTCATTAAAATGAGACTTCTCACAATAAAACCATGTTCTCCTCCTGTTTTCTCTCTTTGTGACTTTGGCTCATTGTAACAATGAATCCTATCATTTTTGCAGCTGACAGACGAGCCTCTCCAACAATTATGTGAACGGTTCAGACATTTCCTGGTGACACGGTGCAGTTAATGGTGAAAACAGGAGCAGCAGACAAGGAAAGAAAAATGTCAAATATGAAACCGTGTGATTAGAGAGACATCGTGGAGCCTTGGTCCGACCATCAGAGACTCACTGAGCTGTGTTATTGCTGTGTTATCTCTGCTGCAGGCCTGACAGCTGACGGCTGACATGTTGTTGGATAACTGTGTGTGTGTGTCTGCAGGTGTTTGTGTTTGCCAGATCATCTCTAACTGACAGACTGTTACTGTGTAAGTGGATTATCAATAGATTTCTCTGAAGCTGAATTCAATGTCTTTAACTTGTGTTTGTGTTTGAAGGTCTGATGTGTTGTAGAGAAACATCTCCAGTTAACCTGAAGTTGGGAATATATTTATTTAATATATTTCAACTTGTCTGTAGGTTCTCAGTCATCCAGGTGGTTTCAAGTGTTTTAGGTTCCTTGAAGACCACTGCTCAAGGCTTCATCAGCTCCTGTTCGATGGGGTTTTGTGCCGCGCTCAAGTTCTTCTCTGAAATGAATTTGAGATCATACTAGAAGTTTGAACCTGAAAATCAGGGTTATATTTCTGTGTCTGTGATGTAAAGATGAGCTCTGTGTCCACTCTATGCACCTGAAGAATTCATGATAAACTACAGTCACTACTGAAACTTTCCTGTTTATCTTCCTGTTACACCCTGACAAACAGTTAATGTCCAAACACCTGGACCATGTGTCTGTGTCTCTACCTTCATCACCAGGCCTCCAGGTGTGAGGTCCTCTAATATCTCGGTGCTGTAGTCGCCTCGTCCGAACACCGGCGTGTTGTCGCTGACGTCGGTCACGTTGATGACGAGCGTGGTGATGTCGCTGAGGGACGACTTGCCGCGGTTTCCCTCCACAGACAAGTAATACTCTCTGGAAACCTCAAAGTCCAGCAGAGCGGCGAGTGTCAGGAGACCTGCAGAGGACACACAGACCTGCTGGATGTTTCTCTGAGACCTTTGGTTCGTGTGAGTGTAAAACATCCAGACTGAGCTGCTGCACAGTTTCTTAGAGCTGAAACAAAGTGCATTTCAAATATTTCCTCTGATAGTAAACAGAGTTCACCGAGCTGCAGCTCAGAACAACATGTTCTCCATCACATCCACCTGAGGATCCATAAACACACGTGGTCTGGCTGAACACAACTTTCACACTGACCTCTGAACACAACACAACCAGCACACGGTGAGGCTGCTGTGAATAAAACATCATCAGGTGGAGATGCGTTTGCTTTTTAACCCTGTGTTGTCTATGAACATGATACTGGAGGAAACCTGTAGGGGGCAGCAGAGAGTTCAGAGCAAACACAACCTCTACTGTGAAGAACATTCGACGCTCGAGGACGCTAAATCATTAAAAACCAAACACACTGTGAAGCAGCCGTCATTTGAATGCATCGTTAAAATGAGTTTATCTCCTTTATTGTCATTTATATTTCACTACTAACTTATTTAATTCATTAACTTTAAAGTCACAAAAACGAATGACAGTCTGAAAGCAGATGATCAGATAAAACAGAGAGAAGCCCCCCACCCCCGTGTAAACAGCCATCATCCAGCAGTCTGAACATTATGTAGTGACAGACATTATATTCTGTTTCTGATGATGGAGAGAAGCTGCTGTGAATCATAATGTCCTCAGTCATCAGTGTGTGTTTTCCTGCCTCAGTCTCACTTCATTAAGAATAAACAGGATCCAACACAAACAACTGAACACCTCCAGGTGTTCACACAGCTGTGGACAGACTGACCCTGATCCAGGATCAGTTCTTTACTCATCTCTGTCTTATCTCTCCCTCCTCCTCTCTGCAGTTGGATCAGCTCCAGGTTTAATGTTCAGAGTCTCAGTCTGGTTTCCTGAGGAGCAGACTGAACAGCTGCTTCAGATCACAGCTCTGAGCTACAGGTGAGTATCCACCACAGGTCTGAACCTCTGTCCTGATATATTCCTTCATCACACAAACACTCTCCACAGCACTACATGTGGATTCATCCACCGCTGAAAATAGTCCCAACAAGTCTGACCATTCAAACAGTCTGAGGAAAAGTTCTAAACCACAGTAAACACCAACAGATCATCAGAGTAAAGACTGAAATAAATGTTTCTCGAAGTTGAAGGACTTAAACTTATAATGCTGTTTGATCCCTGTCAGGTTTATTGACAGAGCAGTGTAGTACTGAGAGAGATAAACCTCTGAGCTGTCAGTCGTCTCTTTAACTGATGAGACTGATCCTGGTTCATATCTGAACCCACAGTCTCACTGAGACGTTCACAGTGTTTCATCTTCACCTGCACAGAGACTTCACTGATGAACCAGAAACCTGTGACTGAGCAGCCTGACTGACCGAAGCCTTTTCTCATTATCACTGATTCCTGATCAGATGGAAACAGGAGCTGAAGCTCTGAGAGTCCAGTCAGACTCAGTGTTAAAGACACAGCTCAGCTGGAGCTATGACGAGGTTAGCTTAGCTTAGCATAAAGACTTGAAGCAGAGGGAAACAGCTAGCATCTATGAACACATGAGATCCTGTTTGACAGCGGAACTGTGTCTCCATGATGAACTGATTTCACTAGGACCAGGACCAGGACCAGGTGAGACAGACTAAACTCCTCTCACCTGTCTGTGAGTGCAGCAGGAAGCGTCTGTCCTCGTTGCCGGAGATGATGCGATACGTGACGGGGACTGGTCCATCTCTACTGAGGTCGGCTAGGTTCAGGACCTCAGACCCCACCGCTAAGGATTCTGGGAGCTGGACGGTGTGCTCGGAGCTCAGGAAGACGGGCTGGTAGTCGTCCAGGGATACCACATCCACGGTGACGGCGGGCAATGGAGTAGAGGTGACGGGGCAGGCCGCGGTCCGTGGCCTTCACCTTCAGCTCGAAGGAGGGCGGAGTGTCGGAGGTCAAAGGTCGCTCCAGACGCAGGATCCCTGAGAACTCATCCAGAGAGAAGTAACCGCCATCACCGGAGAGGAGGGAGTACTTCACCTCTGAGTTTATACCTGAGAGAACAACAGAGAGACACACCTGATCAACACCTCTGAGACTTGGTTTAGTCACGTGACCTGAGGGCGACCTGCTGCAGCCTGGAGTCTGTTCTCTGAGCGGGAAATAGATCAGAACCTGCCGCTAGTGTTCATGATTACAGGTGAACAACACCTGACGCTAAACTCAGTGATCAGAGTGTGTCGGTGCAGACTGTTCCACATGTGATAAAACCTGAGGCAATAATCATCAAAGGTTACCGCTCAGAGGAGGAATGATGATTTTGTCAACACTGCATGAATATTCAGTGTATGTGGAGGACACATCAGGTGTCTCAGCAGCTTGTAAAGAGGAGAACAGGAGGAGATGGATCAGAACCATCAGTTGAAAACTGAAGGAAATAAATGAGTCACAGGATCAGAGCTGAACTCACCTGTCAGTGACTGGAACACTGAATAAATCACGTGTTTTATGGAGACAAGGTGATCCAGGTCCTCGCATCCTGTTAGTGTTGTTGATTTGTGTGTTTGTATCTTTTGTAAAGATGTGAGCTGTGTGACGTTCAGGAGCTGAGTTTCTGTTACAGGTTGACACTTTGAGCTCAGCTTCAACAGACCAGGTCAGAGTTAGAGCTGTAACAGTGATCGGCCTGAAGGTGGCGCTGCAGAGCAGCTGTGGTGTCATTTCTCTCAGTAAAACCTGATCAGAACAGATGTGTCCACATGTTCCTGTGTTACACTTTGATTTAACACGGTCTGAGTCAGGTTGTGTGTCTGTGTCGTCTCCTCTGTCTCAGTGTGTTAAAGTGTTTTCACTTTGTTTCTTTGTTGAGTCTTTGTTTGTGTGAGAAAGTTTCTGATGCAGAGACGAAGACGACGACAAGCTGCTGCAGATCTGAAGGAGTGGACGATCTGTTCTGTCTGTTCATGACTCCCCTGTGTGTTCATGACTCTGTGTGTGTGTGTGTGTGTGTGTGTGTGTGTGTGTGTGTGTGTGTGTGTGTGTGGTGTCTACCTGTCTGAATCTGTCTCTGTGTGTACAAAGTGCGTGTACCAGTATTTTGTATTATCATTGATCCTGGTGTGTGGGTGAGCTGTGACTGTTGGACTGTTAATGTGTGTATATAACTGTGTGTGTATAACTGTGTGTGTAACTGTGTGTGTAACTGTGTGTATAACTGTGTGTATAACCGTGTGTGTATAACTGTGTGTATAACTGAATATATAACTCTAACCCGTGATAAAGAGTCAGTTTGACTTTTCTCAGCCTTCACTGTTCAAACTCAGCAGCTGAATAAAACATGGAGGTTCGTCCTGTTCACGTGTGTTAGGTGTTTGTTTGGTGCTAAAACAGTGAAGTGATTAAAAACACAATGTGATCAAACTGTCTGCTCCAACACTCTCACACTCACTGAGTCCGAGTCACATCTTCATGTTTCAGTTGTCAGTTCTTTCCTGTGCTGCTCAGTGAAGGAGAATAAAGCTGGTGTTAGCGAGCTGTCTTCACCCAGCTGAGGAGAAACCAGACGACCTCAGCCAGATATTCAGCAGTTTCTTAGCAGCACAGGAAAGGACTGACAACTGAAACATGAACATGTGGACTTTCACTATGCTTTTACCACCGGGTGCTAACGTTAGCTAGGTTAGCTGGCTAACGTTAGCACCCTCAGGACAGACTGGACTCTACAGTGACTTGGGGTTAGCTGGTTAGCACGAAGAGATAGAAGCTAGTGATGGGCATAATTAATCAATGATCGATTATTGATCACTAAGAATTTGTCAATCACATGAAATTAAATCAATTTGTTTGTATCAGTGAGGTTGTGTGACCAGCAGGAGGCGCTGTTAAACTCTTAACAGGTTAAACTGAGCTCCTTCGAGCAGTCGGAGAAATGATGTGAGAATATTTCCATCTCAGAAATGTGTAAGCTCATTATAAACACTGTGATGTTAGTGATAACTGTGTTACGTTGTGTTTGTGTTTGTGTCGTAGCTTTGGTTTGTTCATGTGTGCTCTTGACTCGCTGCCTCATGAGGCCACAGATCTTTGCTGTTTTACTTCCTGTTAGTTCAACTTAAAGTCTTTGTTTCAGAGGGATGTTGATCATTTCTTCACTGGAGAAAAACACATTTGATTAGTATAAAAAATAATGATTAATTGATAATTGATCCAAATAATTGATCAAGGACATCTGTTCAAATGCCCGTCCCTACAACATTAGTGTTGTTCTCCTGTGGAGACAGATGTTCGAGAGTAAAGGAATGAAGTTTGATAGTTTACAAATGTTGTGTGAGGAGGGAAGATGCACTAACACACTGATCCACTGAGACTACACAACACATCAACTGTCCTCTCTAAATATTCTACCCTCTCAGGTCTGAAAATTAACACCATGTTAGAAACTTTTCCAAAGTTAAAGTGCAGTCTGAGCAGAGACTGTAACTCTGTGAAGAGTTAAAAACATCTGGAATGAAACAGAGGTGGGTGTTTCAGAACGTAACGCTCTGTCAGCTCTGAGTCTGTCATTATGCTGAGGATCAGTGAAACCAAAGAGTGGCCTGTTCATTATGGATTTAACTGTGGATCAGTGAGGACTCACAGCATGTTCAGACCTGACAGAAACTAGATCCTGTTCTCTCCAGAGAAGCAGCAGGAACCCACCTGTGTCTGGGTCTTTGTCGAATATGACAGCGACGGGCGTCCGAATGGTCGTGTTGTCGAACACGGTGACCTCGTAGTGGCTGGAGGAGAAGCGGGGCGGGTTGTCATTCATGTCCTGGATCATTAGCAGGATGTCGGCCTGACACGACCGCCCCCCGCCATCCGTTGCCTTCGCCACCAGGTTGTACTCCACCTCCCTCTCACGGTCCAACACGGCCAGAGTGAACAGCTCACCTGGGGACAGGTGGGGAGGGCGGTGACATCACAATCACACTCAATCACCTGCTGTCAACAGATCAGTGTCTGTTCACTAAAGAGGAGAGTTTATAATGTGGAGGAACAACCACACTCAGTCTTTTCATCTTTTTATGTTTCACATTAAGCAGTTTATCAGTGAGTTAGCTTCGTCAGCACGCTACACGCCAACATGGAGGACATCAGGTTTAATGCAGAGAAACCTCTGACAGACTAAAATTCAATGATTACAACACAGTCTGTGAAGCGGACAATCCCTGATGAACTGGAACATTTTCCTTCAGTTTTCAATATTTAACAAGGATGTGGATGTTAGCATCAGTTACCGTCAGTTAACATCAGTTAGCGTTAGTTAGCATCAGTTAGCACAGACTTCATATAAACATGTAAATCTGCTTCACAGCCCCACAGAAGAATAATGGTTTGCTGAATGTTTCCTGGATAAACTCTGTGGTAACTTATTGTCTTGCTAGCAAACAAGCTAACATGTTTACCATGTTCACAGTCTGCCAGCATGTTAGCAGCTAGCTTACCAGTTTGCCAGCTAGCCTCATGTGAATTGTCACTACATTACTGTCACTTCCTGATGTGACTCTGAAACACTGTTGTTTAGCGTCTTTAGCCACAGTGAAGCTTTTTAGTTTTACATGTTTCCTATCACTCAGTGTCAGACAGGTGTGATCTTTGACCTATTGGTGGCGCAAAATGAAAAGTCAGGGGATGAACTAACAGACTAATGCTGGCGTCTCTGCCCTAACCCTCTCTGTTAGCGAGGCTAAGAACACTCTGATATCTTCAGGCCATCGGCTGAAGACATGAGAGAAGATGTTATGACAGCAGTAAAGTGTGATGAATGTCAGGAGGAGCCTCTGAACACAGGAATAAAGAAATGACGATAGGGCAGAGAGCCTGTCTGAGCAGCTGCAGAGGGCCGATAGTATCACTCAGAGAAAGCGCTCGTGTTTTGACCCCAAACAGACACCGTCCTACCTGTCCTGTGGTCGAGATGGAATTTGTCTGCGTCAGGGCCGTGGAGGGTGTAGGAGATCTGCCCATTAGCTCTCACGTGTGGATCTGAAGCTGAAACCTTCAGCACAAACATGCTGGAGGGCGAGTTCTCCATCACCACCTCTGTGTACACCAGCTGCAGCAGCAGGATAATAACAATAATCAGACTCCATTTACATGCACTTTACTCACAGAGACTGAATACATGATTTATATCTGCATCAGAGACTGAGGCTGCAGGGAGGAAACATTACTGTTGAATTTAAAATTCAGATGTTCAGTTGTTACAGTACCTCCATCAGACAGCTGCAGCTCCAGAGGTGCATTGAGACTCACACCGGGACACCTGATCATGGTGTTTCATCTCTACTGTAAACAAGATTCAAGTTTAACCAAACTGCTGAACACAGAGTTGCAGGACTGGTCCTGAAACCACAGGAAGCAGTTAGCATGTTACATGTTAGCACTTCCTGCTCCTCGCCCCAAAGTCAGTGTGTTTCTAAGTTAAATGTTCAAATACGGTCTGTGGTTTTAACACAAGTCAAGACATTTTCAGGTTTTATTCTCCTGACAAAATGGGTCAGTAAATCCCCTCACTCCTGATGTTTAGTTTTTACGTGTTCAAAAGGCATGTTGCTAACGAGTGTCTAAAATGAGACCACAGAGCTGTCACTGGGACGCATGAAACCCACCACCACCACCAGTCCACCTTTACAGCCTCATGTGTTCTACTAGTGATAGACTGTCATATTTTTTTCAGGGCCGTATACGGATACCCATTATTAGTAGTCAAGGAGGCCGATAATCATATTTGAGCCTATATTTATTTGCAAAAGTGAAAATATTGGCACTTAACTTTTGTTTAAAATGCCTTTAAGCATATGTTTATAAACAGTTTTCAGATTTGCAAATACAAAGGGTTTTTTTTTATCTTGCACAATAGACATCTTTGTTTTAAAAATTCTAACAAAAGTGCAGGGAGCTCCCCAGGCTCAGCGCAGCATGTCTTATAAAGTTAAATGAATACGAAATAAATAGCTCCCCTAAAAGTTTTCATACAAAGTTTTCCAAAATTTAAATATAACTGAAATGTTATTTTATCTTCACTTATCTTTGTTTTGTTCAAATAAAAACAAAAGTGCAGGAGTTCCCAGGGTCAGCAGCATTTAAAGTTAACTGGAAATTTTAAATAAATAAATAAATAGCTTCCTGAAGTTTTATAAAGCAACAAACTAAATTAGCCAAAATCGTACAGAAATGAGTTCTCAACTGAATTGAGCAGCACCAGAAATGTGGTAAAAGCAGAGTTGTTCAGTGTGTGAGACCGCGCATGCACAGCTTTCACTGATTGGCTACGTGGCTCTGTAAAATTCAATCAGATGGTGCTGTGGGCGGACAATGCTGGACAGCGTAGTGACTGCAGACAGAGAGGCGTGGCTGCATCAGAGCCAAAATAACCCAGTTTTAAATTGATCTCTATCGGCCGCCGGATTTAAAAAGGCCGATGACAGTTTCAAAAATGCCGAATATCAAGTGCGATAATCGACCCGCCAATAATCGGCTCCATCCCTAGTTTCACTACTGTTTCAACTATCACTAACTTTCTAAGAAGAAAGGCTTGTAGAAGAGCCCAGAGCTAAATGAAATGACCAGTTGGAAGCTTATGGTGAGACGCACGCTATGACCGTGGTAGTTGGTTTATAGACTACCAGCTTTTTTTACCTGGAGATGATTTAGGCTCAAACATCAGAACAGTGGTGTTCATCTGTGAAGATTATCTGATCAACTAAACCTGGAAGGATCAGAAACTTTGGTTGCTCGTTGGTGCCTATTTTCTCTGGAATAATCCAAACACTATGAAAATCCCATTGGCTTTTTTGTGAGGGAACCAGGCTGATGCTAACTTCAGGACTGGACTACAGAAACACATCATCACTGCAGGAGTCTGTTAATCTCTGTGTTTGTGTGAACAGGGACAGTTTGAGGTGCGGCTGGTGAATAATGAGCAGCTCAGTGTTGTTATTTAACAGCCACACCTCAAACACACCAACACCTCCGTCTGGTCTGCAGGTCGAGGTCTTTAACATTTTAATTACAGATGAAGAGGATGACATCCAGTCCTCTGGTCATTACACTTCCTATCAGAAATCAATAAATAAACAATGTGTTTGTGTTGATCAGCAGCAGCTCAGAGCTCCCAGAGTTCACCTCTGTTTATATCAACAAAACAACAGCAGTGTTAAATGAAGGATGTGCAGAGAGCTGTGATATCGACAGGTTTGTTGTTGTTGAGGCAGCAGAATAAAATATGAACGGAGACGTGGACACACTGTACTCAGCTCAGCTGGAGGTTCATATCTGAGTAAATGAGGAGGAATTCTCTGCAGCTTCCATCCAATAAATAAATGATTTCATTCAGATGGTAAAGTTTTTACAGTGCACTCAGCTGCAGGTCTGAACATGAAAACACAGATATTCACTGTTTGTTTATTCACTGCAGCTGCTGTTGGACTCTGAGTTAACGCCGTGAACTCACCTGTTCACACAGAGGGCTGTTGTCGTTGATGTCCAGGACGTGGACGTCCACGGTGACCGGAGCCTCGAACTTCCCGTCGGTGGCAGTGACTCGAAGTGTGTACCTATCTCTGGTCTCTCGGTCCAGACGCTCCTTCACGATCAGACCCCACTCCCCCTCGTCCTGCTGGATGATGGCGAACTGACCCAGAGGATCCCCGTCTGCACAGGTAACACAGATACAGGTTCATCTACAGAAAACACTGACTTTAAATAAACTCTGACCGTGTGGAGGAAACAGAGAGTGGACGACACCAGAGATAAATGAAGAGTCGTTTTAAACAAAAATCCTCAGGTGTAACTGCCTCCAGGTGACAGAGAGTTGATTCTGTATAAAGACATATCTTCTCAGCAGCAGAGTAAATCTATAATCAATAATCTATAACAGTCTGAAAGTGAAGTGTGAGTGTAGTTTACTGTAGTTGACAGAGGTCATTTCTCAGTCACAACCTTCTTTACTTTTATTGGTTTTCTTTCTCACTAACTTTTTATCTCTCTGATAAAAACTGTGTTTTTCTCTTGTTTCTCTGACTCGACAGCAGCTGAATACCTGATCATTTACCTCAGAACATCAACGTAACTATACTCCATTACAAGAAGTCCTGCAGGTAAATCTGAGGAGACAACTCATCACCTCTAACAACATGTTCACTTTATAAAATCTTCATCTTAAAAGTAACTAGTAACTAAAGCTTTTCTAATAAATGTAGTGGAGTAGAAGGTAAATGTAGTCAGTTACTGTGCAGCAGTGTGTATGACTGACAGCGGGTCGGTCACCTGGTCTGACAGGTGACATCAGGTCCTGTCCTTTTCTTCCTATCCATAAACAGCCTGCAGCTCTGCACAGCTGTAACATCACACCATTTAATCACTTTATCACAGACTGACTGAAATAAAGCTGCTGATATGTCATGTCAAGAAATGAGCTCTTTATGCTGCAGAAAAACTCAAAAAAACGTCATTAATCCAAGTTTTAACGTCTATTACTATTTCAAAGTTTGGTGGATTTTCATACATGTGAAAGAACGCTTCATTTTTAGTAAAAAGTAAAAGAAAAAAGTTAATTTATGACTAAATCAGAACTGGATAAATAAATAAAGACATGGTAAATAATTCTGTTCAATTTGTTTTGAGATTTCCTGTCATAATCATAATCATGTCATAAAAAATAATCATTCCTGATCACTGACAAATGAATTTCTCTAATGAATTTAGCACAGGTCTGTCAAAACAGCTCATCTGTAAAACAGCACTGAGATAAGTGTAAGAAAATCAATCTGAATCTCTGTTTGAACAGTTCAGTGTAAAACTTTGTCAGGTGTTTGAGTTTCAGGAGGAAACTGAGTCACAGTGACGACTCTGACTCTCCTGAATCAGTAAAACCATTATGAATCACTCTGCTGCTGAGGAACTCTAATATCCACTGTTTGCCTCTGTTTTTCTCTTTGACAACCAGTGTCAGCATCAGGCAAACAAGACCATTTATAAATAATTCCACTGCAAATATTCTCCTGTTACGATGAAGTGACAGCTCCTTCAGATCGGCCTGTTTAACTGTCTGTAGGAAAACTGCATTAATCTGAGGCTTTGTTTTTGTTGTTAGCTGCAGGGTATCCTGTTGGTATTCCTGCCCTGTCCTCCTCTCTGAGAGTCTGTGGCTCAGGAACATGAATCATAACTCAGCCGTTAACAGATTTAATCTCACCTCATTAATGACAAACCCCACAGAGCAGGACGGTAACAACACACACTCTTAGACCAGCACACCTGTGATGTAGCACGTCACCAGGCGGTTCTCCAGAGACACATCAGCATCCGTGGTCGTCATGGAGACGATGACCTCCCCCGGGCTGCTGTTCTCCACCACCGAGCCGCGGTACACGTCGTCTGAGAACTTGGGCGTGTTGTCGTTCTCGTCCGTCACCGTCACCTCCACCAGGACACTGGACGACAACTTCACGTCGCCGCCGTGATCCGTGGCGACCACGTTGAACCTGTAGACTCTGGCGGCCTCGCAGTCTGTCTCCTGCACCGTCGTGATCCAGCCACTCTCGCCATCGATGGAGAACACCTCGGTGACGTCGGTCCTGGACTCATGGGGCAGAGACTCCAGGCTGTAGGTCACCAGGCCATTGGTGTCTGTGTCCGGGTCGTTGGCCGTCACCTGTGGGTCAACATGAGCAGTGACTGGACGCTGCATGGATCCTTAACCCAACAGCTCCAGCTGTGAGACCAAGTAAACAGTCTATGCTAGTAGTTTTTAACCCACAGTGATGACGGCTCTCCAGCCTTTTGTCACCTGTTTGTTCACACTTGTGTTGTACCTTTTGCTAAATGGAAGATATTCTGTCTCTTAAAGGTCCCTGACATCTGACACATGATAACAACTAGGAAGCTTACAATCATTTTCCTGCACTTGGCTAATTAGAGTCTGAACAGCATGTCCTGAAAGCAGCCAGAACGTGTCCAGGACATGTTTAGCTTAGCTTAGAGATAACTTAGGGTTCAGACTACGAACGAGGGAAACACCAAACTGAAGCAAGAAGAAGATAAAACATACACCTTTCAACAGTTTAAAACAGTCTGAATGTTGAACCTGGTCAACAACACATCAGAGAACTACCTTGGTTTTGTTTACATGCTACATACAGTTAGCAGGACAAGCTGTAAATGTAAAGGCCAGTTTAACACTGTGATACTGCCCAGACCAAAGACTCACAGTAACACTTCCTGAATTTCACCTGGATGACTGTGGTCCCAGCAGGCATGTTCTCAGCCAGGAAGGCTCTGTATGGGCTGGCATCAAACACCGGCTGGTTGTCGTTCACATCTTGGACCTGGATGCTGACAGACACCAGCGATGCCACGTCAGTCCCGTTGTGGTTCCCCTGGGCGATCACGTCTATCTGGTACCACTTGGTCTTTTCGTGGTCGATGGTTTTTTGCAGCAGCAAAGTTCCACTTTCCTTGTCCAAACTGAAAACTTTGTCTTTGTTGCTCTCAACCGTGTTCCCGTTGACCAGGCTGTAGATCAGAGGCATGTCGGAGTCGGCCCTCACCGAGCCGATCTCTGTCCCGATGGGGATGTCCTCAGCAGCTGAGAAGGTGTAGAGAGGCTCTGAGAACTTAGGGAGAGGAACCTCAGGAGGAACCACTTTGACCTGAACGGGGACAGTGGAGTTATAGAACGGGAGGCTGCCATCACGAGCCTTGACTTTGAAGTTGAAGATCTTGTTCTCCATGCCGATAAGACTCTCTTTGACACTGACGATGCCGGTGAACGGGTTGATCTCGATGATGTCCTCCATCACCTCTTCAGCTTCGTCCACAGTGTAGGTGACATCTGCGTTTTTTCCATCGTCTGCATCATAAGCCATGATCTGAATGACAGGGGAGCCTTTATTCACAGTCGACTGGATTGAAACCTGGTATTCTGATGCTTTAAACTGAGGTACATTGTCGTTCTCGTCCGTGAGAATAATCTTGACTGTGCAGAACGCCACTTTTCCACCTCCATCTTTTGCCATCACCTTGATGGCGATGACTCTCTGGGCTGGGTTTTCTCTGTCCAGAGGCTGCGTTGTAACAATTTGTCCATTATTATCGATGGCAAATTTCTCATCAGCCAGTTTGTTGATGATGGTGTAGTCCACACTGCCGTACGGCCCGTCGTCAGGGTCGATGGCAGCTAATCGGATCACACGAGTTCCTGCCTCTGCGTTCTCAGCCAGCTCGGCCTCATAGACGCCCTGTTTGAAGTACGGACTGTGCCTGTTGCTGTTAATCATGTCGATGTTGACCGGTGCTGTTTTCTGAAACACCCCATCGGACACTGCCACCGTCAGGTTGTAATATGGATCCAGGTTCCTCTTACAGACGTTAGAGAAGGAGATGATTCCTGAGGATTCATTGATGTTGAAGTAACGGCCTTCGTTCCCTGAGAGGATTTTGTACTTGAGGTTATTCAAGTCGCCGGTGTCGGGATCTGAAGCTTGGATTTTGATGACTATGTGTCCACACTTGGCCAGTTCATCCAGCGTGGCTTCGTACTGGGAGCTGATGAAATCTGGTGGGTTGTCATTGACATCTGTGACGTTTACAAAGACGCTGGCTTCACTGCTGAGAGGAACCGAGCCGTTGTCAGTGGCTCTGATTTTCAGATTAAAGTGCTTTGTGTCTTCATGATCCAGCACCTGTTTAGTGACAATCAACCCGCTCTGAGGGTTGATCTCAAAGAAGTCCGTCTCATTTCCCTCCGTTCTCACCATGGTGAAGGTCAGATCTTTATTTCTGCCAGAGTCCCTGTCAGAGGCATACAGTTGTATCACCGATGTTTCAGCTGGGAGCCCTTCAGCAATGTTCACACTGTACATTAACTTTGAGAAAACTGGTGCGTTATCATTCACGTCCTCCACTTCTATTTCTATAGAGGCCTCAGAGAAAGCTCCGGTCACGGAGTCGGTGGCTTGAACTGTCAACACATGCATGGTCTGACTCTCGTAGTCAAGGGGGTCGGTGACGGTCAGTACGCCTGTTTTAAAATCAATGTGAAAGTGTTTTGAGGCATTTTCTTCTTGGAGGTTGTAGATGAGCCGGTAGCCTTCTGGATTCCTGGCCTGAACATGCAGGATGGTGGTGAAGGATGGGACGTTTTCAGGGACTTTGAGCGGATAAAGAAGAGTCTGGAAAACTGGGTTGGTTTGATTCCTCACTTGAATAGTGAGCTGAGCCACCGTGCTGAGACTGGGCTCCCCGTCATCTATAGCCAGGACCGTCAACACGTATCTGTTCAGGGCTTCAAAGTCAAGAGGCCTCTGAAGGGACACATCTCCGACATCAGGATCTATTCTGAAGAGTTCGTAGTCCTCCTCCAGCGAGTACATGATGGATCCGTTCTCCCCCAAATCTCTGTCGACAGCAGTGACCTGATATAAAACATCTCCTGGATCAGAGTCCTCAGATATCATCATTGAAAACGGCAGGTTAAGAAACTGTGGAGAGTTGTCATTAACGTCGTCTATAAACACCTTGACCTGAGCTGTAGCCGTCCTGGGCGGCGTCCTCATGTCCTGAACTTTCACCACCACCTCATACACATCCTGTTCCTCTCTGTCAAAGGGAACACCTGTTGTTTCAAGTACACCTGATGTCTGGGAAACTGCAAACCTCCCCATGGGGTTCAACACAGAATACAGAAGAGGCTCATTTAAAAAACAGCCTGTAGCTTTCAGTGCGGATAAAGTTTTGACCGTCTTCAGGTTTTCTGTGATGCTCGCTGAATAAACTTTCTGCTCAAACCCGAGGTCAGTGGCTGTGAGGTTCGTTACATTCACCATGACAGTAGCTGAGTCTTTATAGAGGCCATCAGACACTTTGACAGCCAGCTGATAAAAAGTTTTAAATTCAGACACATTGCTCACAGTGATCACTCCGGTGTTGGGGTGAATTGAAAAAGCATTGTGCAGATTCCCCTCAGTGATGCTGTATGAGACCGCCGAGTCGGCGTCATGGGCCGTGACGCGTACCACCTCTGTATCTCTGACAGCTGGGAAGATGACGGATGGCTCGTACACCGGGGAGGTGAATTGTGGCGGACAGTCATTCAGGTCCAGGACGCGAACAGTGACCTTGACGGGCTCGACTGCATACAGCGATGGCTCCCCTGAGTCCTTTACCTGCACGGTGAAGCAATACTCGGCCTTGGCTTCAAAGTCAACGGGTGAAATTAGAGAGATGGTTCCCATACTGGAGTCTATCTTAAAGACTTTCAGGGCCTCTGGTTCCAGGATCTGATACGCCAGCAGAGAATTAGTATCTCTGTCTGCATCTGAAGCCTGGATGACCAGAGGGGTGTTTCTTTCTCCCATCACCATGCTGTTAATGTGAGCTGATTCACTGATTTGCCCGGAGTACTCCCTCTGCCGAAAAACAGGAGCGTTGTCGTTTTCGTCGATCACGTAGATGTAGACGATGGTCCTGGACAATGCTCCGGCCGAGGTGGACGCTGTAACTTTGAGCTTGTAGGAGGCACAGTCCTCAAAGTCAAGGTGTTTTTGTGTTGAAATCAGCCCAGTATAGGGGTTGATGTGAAACGTCCCGTTTGGATTTCCACTCTCTATCCCATAATGCACTGCAGCTGGGCTGGAGGCTGAGATGGTGACCACCGGCGCTCCGACGGCGCTCAGCTCGCTGATCTCTGTCAGGTATTCGTCTGAAGGGAAGGCAGGCGGGGTTTGGTCGGAGATGCGGACGTGGATGTGGACGTAGCAGAGGTCGCTGCGCTGAGGGAAACCCTGATCGGTGGCCTTCACCGTCAGGTGGAACTTGTCCTGAGGCTGAAGGTCCAGAGGTTTAGAGACAGTGATGGAGCCCAGCTCTGGGTCTATGGAGAAGATGTTGTCGATGTTTCCTGCAGGAGAGGAAACAAACAGGGTTACACAAACCAACGACTGTCGACTTTATCCCAGCACACTACGTCTTAGTCCTTCGACCTTCGGTCAAAAATGAAATGTTATGAGTTTCTTTGTATTTTCAGTCTGAGCTCACAGTGTCCAGGAGTCATTAGATTCATTCTCCTGCTTTAGATTACACAGGATTATAATAAGACAACATCATAGTTCTCATTACAAAACATTTTAACAGATCATTCATCTGCTGTAGTCTGAAAAGTTTATTTTCTCAAAGGAAGAGTTAAAAGTTGCAGCGATTAGTTAATTATAAATACTAATATAATAAAACTGTTTTAGTGACTGATTCATGGTTTAAGTTGAATTCACTGCTTTCCTTGTGAGTAGAACAGTACACTGAATATTTTTAGATTTTGGATTGTTGATCAGATAAAAACACATTTAATAACATCAACACTATGTTGTGCTGTAGGATACTGTGACAGACATTGACTTATAGACAAAATAACTGATCAATTAATCAAGAGAATAATGGACAGATGATTGGATAAAGAAATAAAGTTGTTAGTTGTGGCCCTGGAATAATATTTCTGAGAGATTAGAAGTGTCTGCTCCTCATAAAACTACTACATGTTATTTCTACACTTTGTTTTTTGTGTGAATCGATGAGATGAATGAATGAATGTTTATCAGTGACCTTTAGGTGCAGGTAGTTTTTTACCTTTGGACAGAAACAGGTTAATTATTTCCCTGTTTCCTGTGTTTGTGCTAAGCTAAGCTAATCAGCTGCTGGTTCCAGCTTCATATTTTAATTACAGACATGAGGACGGTGTTGGTCTCCTCTAACTTTATCTCTTTAAAACAAGCTAAATAAATTACCCTGGTCACAGTTTCAAATTGTGTCCAGATTTTTATAGATTAAAGTTTTTTGTTTTTTTTTAATTCCACTGCTCTGATTAGTTTTATTCTGAGACTCTGGGAACATTTATCTCAGCCCATTGGCCTTTGTCTTGCTCTGGTTTTAAGGAGAAGTCTTAAAGGTTGAGACAGTATTAGTTATTAAGATGGATGTTCTTTGGTGTATAAAACACACTGAGCAGGCACATTGTGTTTCTCTGCAGCAGCGGGGGTCACGCTATGCCGCACTTTTTCACAACCGCTTTGATCAAACATGATCAGCAACATCCTCTGGATAAAACCTACACTGCTGCAGGAGGAGAACTGTACGGCTCAGCAGGAGCAGAGAGGAGCAGAGAGGAGGAGTAATAAAGTGACAGACTGAGGATGAGGCTGTAATTCAAATCCCATGGCAGCAATGGTGACTGAGACACTCTGCTCTCTCAGGTTTCACGTCATGTCCTTGAACCTGCCTCTGCAGCAAGGGCGTCTGGGCAGATCCCAGCAGTCAGCAGGAGAAAAAGGCGGCAGCTCCCAGGTGTGAATATGAGTGACTGAATGAATGTGAAGCAGAGCGAAGCTGGCAGAGATAAAAGATAAAAATAAATCCTCTGCTCACCGGAGTGCAGAGAGTAGCTGATGTCGGCGTTGCTGCCCATGTCCTTGTCCAGAGCCTTGACCCGGACGACCTCGGAGCCCGCAGGGGCCAGGTTGGAGACGCTGGCCTCGTAGCGGGGGCTGAGGAAAGCTGGGGAGTGGTCGTTACAATCCTCCACCACAACCACCACCTTCGCAAAGTTCCTCTTCACGGGGATCTCCTGATCCCGGACCTGAGGAGGAACCAGGGAGCGTTAAAGTGTCAAAGACTGTCAGAGTAAAAACTACTGAACAAAAAGAGTAAAAACATTAGAAAATAAAGATCAGTGCTGTTTCCTCATCTTTATGTTTGTGTGTTGAGTCTTTATAATCCTCTGTTCATATTTAAAATGTAAAAACACTGTTATATATTTTGACTTATCTTTACAGAGCAGATGATGAAGTGTTTTTATAACGTCCCACTCTTTGTTTTAAATGGATTCAATCTAAACTTCAAATAAAGTTGAAATGATTTTTAAAGCATCTTAAAATTTAACAGTGACATGAAAAACAAGTAGGTGCTGGAGACTTTATCTGAGGAAGACCATGTGAGCTGATTGAAAGCTCTATGTGAGCCACTAAAGGAACTCCTTTCCTCTCCTGTATCCTGCTGAGATAAAGTGAGTGGTTACCATGACAATGAGCGTATGGACAGAGATCTTCTCGTAGTCCAGCTCCTCGGTCATCACCAGGACTCCGCTCTTCGGGTCCAGGTGGAAGAACCCGGTGCTGTCCGGGTGGAGGCTGCTGTGGATGGAGTACACCAGCTTACTGTTGGTGTCAGCATCCTGAGCACTGATCTGCAGGATGTCCTTCCACGGGGACGTGTCCTCAGGTACCCTCACCTGTACATTCACAGGGCCAACGACAAAGACAGGAAACAACAGGAGGTCTGAGGAAACTGGATCCAGATTTTATTCAGAACTGAGGACTGAGTCTGTTGGACCAGAGACGGTTGGAGCAAAGACTGGACCAGAGACTGGACCAGATACTGGACCAGAGACTGCTGGAGCAGAGACTGGACCAGAGACTGTTGGACCAGAGACTGGACCAGAGACTGTTGGACCAGAGAGGGGGAGGATTACTGTGATTGAGAAGAGAGCCACAGCAGGAAGAGCAGGAGGAGCAGGAGGAGTAACATCACCACCAAGACAAAAATCCTCCTCCTCAGTCATAACACAGTTTAAACAGGTTCAGGGTGATTTACTCTCTGTCACTGTCTCCTATTAACGTCCATAAATCCTCACCTGTAATGTGTGTTCAAATGATTAAAATCTACTGGATCCTCCTCACCTGGTACAGCTGCTTCACGAAGACGGGTCGATGTTCGTTCATGTCCAGCACACGGACGTAGGCCTGCAGGTGGAGGAAACAGATTCTCTGCATGAACCACGTTAAATATGGATGGCGGCTTCAGAGCTGCTGAGGTCAGATCAGACTCTGAACCACACATTCAGGACATTAATGAAGGTTGTTTTAATGCAGCTGAGGACTGATCATATTTGACTGTGTGTTTTCTAACCTGCGTGGTGGCACTGTGGTGGCCATCGGTGACCCGCACTGTCAGGTTGTAGTTGGAGCGTCGGGCAGCGTCGAGGCGGCGGGCAATGGAGATGGTTCCACTGTTTCTCTGGATGTCGAAGTCCTTCTCCTCATCACCACCTGACAGACAGACAGAGGTTTGTGGATCTCTGATGATACCTCAGACTCTGCTGCTCTGATTCTGAAAAGTTACAGAGATGATGTGTCTTGGCATCGTCCTCCATCTTCTGAAGAATCACAGTGACTCCCCTGTAATTAATGATCCACTATCTGACTTCTTCAACCTCAGTCTCAGGAGGAAGAAATGTCCTCAATGAAGCTTTTTAGATGATTTCTATCACTACACACTGACTCTCTCTGAGTCAACAGACTGAGGCTGAACATATAAACTCTTAAATCTGTTTGTGTAGATTGTTTCTGAGTCAAGATGTGAATTAAAACAGAACATATGAATCCATCCATCACAGCAGGACGTTCTGACAGAGTAACAACACTGAAGGTTTCACCTGGACCTGTGATCTATCAGAGGTCAGATCTCTGTGTTCAGACCCGAGCCTCTGCTCAGAGGTTAATAACTCTGACAGACTTTAATCTCTGGAGAGTTTTCTGGTCGCTAATCTGTGAGCTGAGGAGGCTTCAGGAGACTCAGAAGCTTTTACTGAGGCTCAGCTGAGGAGAACAGAGATGAGCTGTGTTTCCCTTCAGATGGATTTAAACCCAAACAGAACCAGAGATGGTCTTCATGGGATCACAGCACCTGTTCATACATGTGTGAAGACTGGACCAGATCCTGAACTTTAACCCACGCTGAAGGGAACTCCTGTATGATCACTGTTCTCTCTCAGTTCATCAGACCAAGGCTCTGGGTTACGATGGAGGACAGATGGAAGGTTTAACTGTTAAGTGACCAGTAGAAACACTGAAAGGAAAAACTCCTTCACAACGCTGATGATTATTTTATGTTTGGTCACAATGATTCACAGGATGAACAGTAGAAACAGGAGAACCAGATAAAACTTCCCTCTGTGTCTCTAAATCTTTAAATGTGCTCAGACTCAGAGTTTCTCTGTCATGTTCTCACTACCTCAGTTTCTAACTCCATGTTACCGTCAGCAGTTAACATCAGAGTCTGTTGAACAGTGACAGAAGCATGAAGACGTCCTGAGTCTGGAGGTGATGACAGACTCCAGGTGTTTCAGTGATTTATCAGTTATAACTCTTTAAATCTACGGGGACACACTCTGTCCATCTGCTGTTCTCCTCTTTTTCTTTCCTTCCTTGTTTTATTCTTGGTTTTTCTTGCATCATGTCCTCCCCCCTCCCTCTTACCTCCCTCCCCCTCCCTCTCTCAGCGGGTGGTGTATGTATGTGAGGAAGGTGACCTCATGCCTGCTCAGCCGGATGGTGTTTATTAAGACATCACGCGCAGGGGCTGGTACACAGGCACAGGCAAGCCTGGTATAGGCACACAGGCACCAAGTACAGAGCACAGAGCATGAGCACACAGAGGCACAGGCACACAGAGCTGAGTAGGCAGGCATAGGCACTGACACAAGAGGCACAGGCACACAGGGCACAGAGTACAGGCACAGAGCATGAGCACTGGAGCACTGGGCAGTGGTGGAGGAGGTTGAAGCATCATCACTGTCTCCTCTGAGACACAACCACTAACCCTAACTCATCGTCATTCATCATCAAGACAAGACAAGCTGGTGACCTCAGGATATCAGTCATTGATCCATTGGTCATTGATCCATCAGTCATTGATCCTGACTGACCCACAGCTTGTCTTTACATGTAGATGATCTGTCGGAAGGCGATCAGTGGGCGTTTTATAATAAAACCAGGACAGATGGCGTTAACAGCAGAGAAATGATTTAGCAACCTGATCAAACTTTGTTAGAGAATCAGATGACTGTTCAGCCTCTTTCCTCTGAAAAAAACCCACAAATATACTGACCTCAGTGTGAACAACCGCCTTTTATTCTCGGAGTCAGATGACTCTGCAGTGAATCCAGATTATTGATCGGCTCTGATGGAAGAGACATGATAAATTTACTCTTATAATTGAGCTGCAGCGATGAGTTCCAGATGCTGGTGCATAATTTTTTCCCCCCAGACCACAGAACAATGTGCAGCAATAAATTTTTGTTTAGATTCAAAACAGGCAACAGAGTGAGGAGAGAGGGGCGTAAATACAGACAGAGGAAGAATAAACACAAAGACACGTCCAAACATCAAACATCAAACATCTGAATGTCCAAATGTCCAAATGTCTGGGGTCTTTCAGAATCTGTTTGATAAACATCAGAGACAAGAGGAAAAAGAATAACAGGCTGCTAGACAAACCACACACTGACACCTGATCTGCTCTGATTCTTTGGTGTCTGAAGATAAACCCCAATGATCGACCATGAGGACACAAAATCAGGCATCAGGTCATCAACATATCAGTTTATCTGTCTTTAACTCTGAGCAGCAGATGAAATATATCAGGTAAGACAGACTCAAACTTCAATATATTGATGAGCCTGATACCCTGATTTTATATAAATAGTCAGGCTCATGGTATCTTCTGGGAACAATGAAGGGCTTGAATCGTGTCAATGTTCATTCGACATCTCTTTCTCTTTATTGATGTTTATCAAACGAATTCTGAACCCGAACGTTGAACATTTGAACGTTCGAACGTTTCGGATGTTTAGCGGACGTGTCTTTGATGGGTTCTGCAATGTATTTACGCCCTCTCTCGCTCTGGTACTGTTTAGTCAAACAGGTCTCTGTTGCATTCACCGGTCTGAGGCGGCGTCTGGAGGAAGATGAAGCTGTCGTAATGCTCTTCCGTCAGGCTGATCGTCTGACCGCTGCAGGGGCTCGACACTGACAGATGATTTGTTCACACTGATCGAACGTTTGTGGAGTTTCGGAGTGTGGTGATCGTCTGATCTGGCGATGGTCGTCATTTTGCTCCATTCGTATCGGTTTCTGGCGTCCTGTTGACGTCTGGTCGTGAACGGCTGTGGGTCGTCGAGGATCAGCCGACGGATCGTGACGTGGTCGGCTGATATTCTGGTCGCTGTCTTGATGAAATGGACGAGGATGAGGTTGATGGTTGTGTCTCGAAGAGACGGTGATCTTCGACGCTTCGTCACCACGTTTGTGTGGGCTGTGTTGTTCGTGTTTGCTGTTGTGTTGTGTGTTGTGTTTGTCGTTTATGTTTGTGTTTGTGACGTGTTTATTAATCGTTTATGTTTGGCTGACGTTCTGTTTGTGTTTGTCGGGCTATGTTTGTGTTTCGTTTGTCGTTTGACAGTGTTGACCCTTTGCAGGTGGATATCTGCTGGCGCATGCAACTGAAACGAACGTAATTTACTGTCTCATACGCGCCGACCTGCTGAAGGGGAGGAGGAAGAGGAGAACGTGCAAGGGAAAAACCAAAAGTCGCTGAGGAAGGAAAGAAAAGGGAACAACAGATGGTTGAAACGTGTCCCCGTGTAAGGATTATAACGATAGATCACTGGGCTGCAGGTCTGTCATCTGGACGTCTTCATGCTTCTGTCGCTGTTCGGCAGACAGTATTGCTATGACAACAGGCTGGTGAAATGACAGAAACTCGAGGTCTGAGCACATTAAAGATTTGGGGCACGGAGGAAGTTTGTCTGGTTCTCTGTTCTGTCACCAATGAGGGCAAACATCAAACAATCGTCGGCAGACCTGAAAGTGTTGGTCATAACAGTGAGCCTTCCGTCGTCACTCCGTCGTGACAGGCGCTGGTCTGGAAACTGGGGAGGCGAGGCTCATGGGTTCACTGGGTTAAAGTTCGGGATGCGGTCGTCTTTGCATGTGTGAACGGTGCTGATCCCATGAACCGTCTCTGGTTCTGTTTGAGGGTTTAAATCCGTCTGGTA
Source organism: Lates japonicus (assembly GCA_033238685.1). Lineage (NCBI taxonomy): Eukaryota > Metazoa > Chordata > Actinopteri > Centropomidae > Lates > Lates japonicus. The sequence continues at coordinate 171,965 of BRZM01000152.1, read as the reverse complement.
CAGCTGCGTTGCTCCTCGTGAGCCTGGTAAAGCTGGTCTCCTGACTGTCCTCGGCTTCACGATAACGTTAACTCGAGGGTCTGTCGGAAGTTGATAACCTGAGGCAGTCTGGTGAAAGTCTGGGCCTCTGACAAATCACCCAGGTCAGGTGGCTTTCTTCAGTGTTATTATCAGAACATCTGCTGTGATGGATAATTCATATCTGTTTCAGTGCATCTTGACGAAACAATCTACCTGGCTGGTGGGGTTATATGTTCAGCCTCGATGCTGGTGACTCGAGAGTCGGTGTGTGGTGATGAAATCGTCAAAAACTCGTTGGTCTTCCTCCTGAGACAGGGTTAATCGAATGGTCATTGACCCAGAAGTCACTGTGATTCTTTCGGAAGATGGAGGTTTGACTGGTTATCGTCTCTGTTTCAGGGAACTCAGGCGTGAGGCTCTGAGGTATCATCGGGGCTCCTGAGCTTCATCTGTATCTGTCCAGCGGAGAAGGACCGACGTCCCGGAGACGGGTTTTCTCCATTGCCACCGCCTCGACGCTGCCCGACGCTCAGGCGGTGCGGGTCGTGCCACCGCGCAGGCCAAAGCACGGTCAAGCCTTGATCGGTCAGCTGCATTAAAAGCAACTTCGTGTCTGAGATGTGGTTCAGGCTGGTCTGACCTCGGCATCCGGCGCCGGTTCATGCGGGGCTTTCCTCCGCCTGCGAACCCCGTCCGCTGGACAAACGGGCAATCGACCCGTCGGCAACTTCAGCTGCCGGGCGAGGATCAATCATTGAACACACGGACCGAATGATTGTGGACGTTAATGAGACGGTGAAGAATAATCGCCTGAACTGTTGGGCAATGATTGCTGAACTGAGGGAGGATTTTGATGTTGATCAGTTGCTCATCGCAGCTCACTCGCCTCGCAACTGACTCTCTTCTCGGTGATCTGCGGTCGGCGGTGGATCTGGGGTCCCGGCGATCTGCGGTCGTTCTCCGGCGTCTCGGTCCGGTAATCCTGGTCCGGTCTCGTCGATTTAACTCGGCCGTCTTCTGTTGGCTGGGCTCGGTCCTCGGTCAAAATCGGATCAGCCTGTTCACAGTGTTGTCGTTGACTTCGGCGAATGGCTACAGGTGGGGTACCTGGTTTCGTCCCAAATGGGCGACGTCCTGCAGATCGGTCGCTCGGGATCTTGTTCCAACTGATAACGTTGCTCCATCACGGCGGCTCCACGGTTTGGCACCGGGACTATCCACCTGGACCCGAAACGGAGGTCCTGGGAAGCAGCCGAGGGCGGCTGAAGATCTCATCACGCTCCTTTCATTATCATCACTGGCGGGAGCCGGGAAGCAACTCTGCTTGACCCCAGCAGCACAGAAACCCTTGGCCTGCACCCGGACAAACACCAAACTTCGCTATAAATGAATATAAATGACCAAATCGGTTTAGGAAAACATTCTTTCAGAAATTCACTTGTTCTGAATTGACGAAGATCATCTGTAATAGACAGGTTGGAAAGCTGATTGGTATCCAGAATACAATATTTGCTGACACTGTCTGGCTTCTGTCACAATGTCAAAGGATCTCGAGTTCCAGGAATAAAGGTAAACACAAATAAACAAAAGTTTGAAGCCCATGCATTAAGATTAAAGTTATATAGACAGGAAAGCGTCTGAGGTCTCAGTCAGTCTGTTCAATGGCCTATGCCATGGGGGTGGGGGGTATCCTCCTCAATATAAATCTGAGCTGTTTCTATTTAATCCTCCAGGTGAACACCACAGAGCTGAGAGAGCCTGCCAGGCCTCCAAACACTACCACCTGCCACCCCTCAGAGAGAAATGACTGAAATCAGCTGTTTTCTTTGGCTCCCAGGCCTCACTGACCTGCTTCCCCACCCCACCAGGCAGACACGGCCTCAGACCCAGGTGATTCTCAGCCCACCATCACACACCATAAAGCTTAGGGTTCCAAAGGATCAGATGGTCCAGTGAAGTGATATGTGATTGTGATCGTGAAGCGCAGGTGTTGTCTCACAGTGAGTGTGTTCGAGACGTACGGTGCTCAGTGTGCCTCTATCAGCCCTGTTGCCCTCAGGAAAGATGGTGCAGGCCCGAGAAGATGATATCAAGGGAGAAAAGCAGTCAACCAGGTTTGATGCATCATCTGAATACGGCACTGAAAGATTTTGGACGATTAGAAGAGAGAGCGATGAAGCGACAATACTGAAGATAATTACCGAGTTCTGCCGGCCCACCACAGAGGCACTGTAACTTATGGTTAAAGGAATCATGGTCTGTTGTCGCACATGAAACCATTTACCACCATAGCCCGCCCTTTTATGTCTCAGCCAGAAAGCCACCATGTTTCAAATTACTTGGCAACAGTGTTTGTACATTTCTGCAGCAATTGTTTCAATGAAGGAAGTTTAGTGGTGGAGACGCGACACATGCATCTGTGAAGTTGGTTTATACTAATAGCTTTTTACCGATTGATTTAGGCTGAAACATTGTGGAATAGTGGTGGCTCATTCGTGCAGTTATCATCTCTTATCAACTAAACTCGAAGATCAGAACTTTAGTTGGTCATGAAGCAGTTGGGAATAATCCAAAACGACAATGAACAATCCCATTGGCTTTGTGAGAACCATGATGGTAATTTAGGATTTGGACCACAAGAACATGTCGTCACTGCGGTAAGATGGCAGTTCGAGAGTTCATGTGGGGGTGTATAGAATAACTGTTGTTGCTGCAAGAGAATCTCAAAGCTTCCCTGTCATTGCATCAACAGGAAATGATCAGTTCGACTTATCAGGACTTTTCAGACAGAATGTCATCCGCAGTACTTGAGATATCCGCCTCCCTTAGGGAAGCAGAGAGAGTCTGTTGTGTTCTGTCGGCTTCTGGCAAAGACCGAGTTTGGCACAGAAAACTGAACAGGAGGGACCTCGGACTTTCTCTGCACATGCCACCGAGCCTGGCAGGAAACGGGCTGGCAGAGCCTGATGTGTTTTCCTGAGAGGCTCGCAGACAACGAGACGCACAGAGCCAGAGCGACAATTTACACTTCAACTACAACATGTTTTCATTCTCTTTTATTCTCCAGAGAGACCTCTGACAGCCCTACAGAGCGGAGGGAGGAGGAGGAGGAGAAAGAGGAGGAGGAATGGGCAGTTGTCCCTCCTGTGGTGATCTGGCAGGTGATGAGAGGAGGAGCGCTGCTGATTTATCCTGACAGAGAGAAAACGTCCTGCTGATCCCACCAACACCAGGACCTTTCTTTCCTCTCCTCCTCCTCCTCTTCTCCCTCTATGCATCCATCTCTGCAGGAACTCCTAAGCCTCTGTTATTTAGATTCAGTTTCAGCCTGTGATTTATAAAACGTCACAGGAAGCTGCTCAGTAACTGAATCTATAACACATCAACACAAAGGGAATGATGCAAAAGATTTGGCACTAACAACCACGAGGAAACAGCTTCTTTATAGTGAGGGTACACCTGGCTCAGGTGAACAGTCACACCCTGGTCCCTCAGGGCTCATCTCTTCACCGTCACTTCAAAGGTTTGTTCTTTAATGTCAGTGACAGGATATGAGTTAAACTGAGTGCTTTCTAACAGAGGATGACTGAGGTCGTCTGAACATGAACACAGCTCCTGTCACCTTCAATCAAACAGGACTAAAACATTTAGTCCTTTCTAAAGACAAACAGCAGGAGGATCCTGCACTGAGAAACAAACCTCCTGTTTAACTTCAACACACTGATGGAAACAGTCAGAGGATAGAGAGAGAACAAATCAGAGCTGACTCTTCAAGATGTTTTCTCTGCTCAGCACTTTGAACGTCATGAATCAGATAAACAGTTTCTACCTGTCGTCAGATCGATGCTCAGACTGTTCAGGTGAACTCACCTACGATGTCGAACCAGCGCAGACGCTGCGTCTCCGTCATGATGATTCCCACCATGTGAGTGACGGGCTCCGTCTCCATGACGGCGAAGGTGAAGTGCGGCTCGTCGAACGTGATCGGCTCGGCGGAGGGTGGCGGGCGGGCGATCCACTCGATGTCGAGTCGGGCCGTGGAGGATCGAGACGGACTGCCCTGATCTGACGCTTTAATCTGAAACAGAAGAATTAACAGAGACGACTGAAACACGTCTGAAACTTTAATCCTGAGAGGAGCTGAAACTGATTCCAGCCTCTTTAACGTCCTCATCATGTGAATAAAACATCTAAAGGTGCAGAGACACCTGACGTCTGAGGACCTGAGACTGTGACGGATGTTTATTTAAAACTAATTAAAGAAACACAGCAGCTTTAAAATCCAACCTTTACTCATTTATGAACTGAACATGAGTTGTTTGTGTAAAACGTTGATTTAACGGAGCAGTGTTCAGGTTTCTGTTCATCTTTAAAGGATCAGATGATGAAAAGACTGAAACCAGTGATGAACTGATGAATGTTTAGTCTTTGTATCTGATCTCACTACAGCACAGAATCTGGATTCATCTGCCACTGAAAATAGTCCCCAACACAGTCCCTGTTTCCTCCTGACCTCTGTCATCAGAAGGAGGAGGACTATATATGATATATATTAGATCAACCAGAAACCTAAAGAGTGAGATGAACTGAGCCGCTCATAGCTCACCGAGAAATCACCACAACATTCAATGATCCCCGTATGTTATAATATTATGAGACAACCACAATTTCCAGCTCTTATTAAAAACAGATCAACAGCCAAACAGGATCGAAACAGAAACAGGCTGAAACAGACTGGAAACACAAAACAGACTAAAACAGAAACAGGCTGAAACAGAAACAGACTGAAACAGAAAAAGACTGAAACAGACTGAAACAGAAACAGACAGAACAGAAACAGACTGAAACAGAAGAAAAGACTGAAACAGACTGAAACAGAAACAGGCTGAAACAGAAAAAGACTGAAACAAAAACACTGAAACAGAAACAGGCTGAAACAGACTGAAACAGAAACAGAAACACACTGAAACCAAAACAGACTGAAACAGAAACAGACTGAAACAGAAACAGACTGAAACAGACTGAAACAGAAACAGGCTGAAACAGACTGAAACAGAAACAGGCTGAAACAGACTGAAACAGAAACAGAAACAGACTGAAACCAAAACAGACTGAAACAGAAACAGACTGAAACAGACTGAAACAGAAACAGGCTGAAACAGCCTCTTCATCCTGCTGACAGACAGGAAACACTCTCAGCTCTGTGAGGTTCAGACAGGACAGTAACCCACCGTCAGGATGCTGTAGTTCCCAGGCCAGAAATCACCGTGAGCCGTCACCGCGCCCGTCACCACGTCGACCTGGAAACGCCCGTCCTGGTCGTCCTGGAGTTTGTAGGTGACGTCGGCGTTGGAGCCCTCGTCGTCGTCTCGGGCGAACATCCTGCAGACCTCCTGTCTGCCCACCTGGTGGTGCTGTTCAGGCAGCTTCACATGGAAAAGCTTGTCTGTGAACTTGGGCCTGTTGTCGTTGGCGTCAAGGACTCGGATCACAACGGTGGCGGTGGAGCGTAAAGACGGAGATCCGTTATCTGAGACTATGACCTGAGGATTCAGAAGAGAAGAGGGTCAGGATCAGGATCAGGGTCAGGGTCAGGGTCAGGGTCAGGATCAGGGTCAGGGTCAGGGTCAGGGTCAGGATCAGAGTCAGGATCAGGGTCAGGATCAGGGTCAGGGTCAGGATCAGGATCAGGATCAGAGTCAGAGTCAGGGTCAGGGTCAGGGTCAGGGTCAGGATCAGAGTCAGGGTCAGGATCAGAGTCAGGATCAGAGTCAGGGTCAGGATCAGGGTCAGATATAAACTCTAAACTAAACTAAACTATGTTAACTTGCTAACATGCTAACCCTAACTTCTCTTTGTGACCTGGATAATGAAGGTTTGAAGGTGGATTCAGTCTGAGCAGCCTTCAAACACCTTCTTCTTCTAATCTCCATCCATTATCTACACCTCTCAGCTGACAGTGGATGAGAGGCGGGTTCATCCTGGCCTGATCACATCCATCACAGAGCTTCTTCTCTGTCTGAAGCAAAGGTCAAAGCTGGACCACACACAGAGAAGCTCGGAGCAGCTCAGTCTCCGAGGTTCAGGACTTGGACCTGGTTAAAGCTGTGATGACCAGGACGTCTCCCTGAGAGGCTACAACCTCATAACCTCCACTCTGAGACAGTGAGGGGAGATACACTGGACTGGACATTCAGGTCTAAATCTGGATAAACACTCACCTCACTGCTCAGGATAAATCCACATAAATCCTGATTCATATGTTGTTGTATTCAGATCTGATGTAAATTTAATCTGTTTTTATCTATAAATGTTATTTTCCAGGTCACAGACATTTTCTGTTCTTTACAACATCAGAAGGAGATCAACCATCACACACACAAACACACGTCTGAGCTTCAGGAATCTGTTGGTGTTTTGTTGTGACTCAGAAACTGTTTCTGTTTTTCCAGCTCTACCTGTGAGTTTACAGGTGACAGGTGAGTTTACATAGAAACACAGACACAGAGTTCAGCTGCTGAGATCAGCAGGTTTCACCTCCTCTCCTGCTGTAAGTTCATGGGAGGGTTTGAATGAACAGATAGAGTCAGCCTGTAGAGCATGTTGACTTATTATTGATTCATCATTGATTTATTATTGATTTAATATTGATTCATTATTGATTTATTGATCGTCAGCAGGATGTTTTCTCACCTCAACACTGTGCTCAGGTTTATCCTCCCGATCCAACGCTGAGAGAGTACTGATCACACCTGTACAACACACACACACACACGCAGAGAGAGAATCAATACTGTGAGTCTCAGTCTGAGGGAAGTGAGAGTTAATTACACTAAACAAACAACAACTGTTACTGCTGCTGTTATTGTAGGTGTGTCTGTGTGTCTGTGTGTGTGTGTGTGTGTGTGTGTGAGTGTGTGAGTGAGTGATCAGATCTGCCAGTTGATCCAGATCCAGGATCTGATCAGGATCAGGATCCAGCCAATCAGAGGCTCAGGTTTATTAAAGCAGCAGACGTCTGTCAGGAGGTGACTCAGCGTCTGTCTGTGTTGGTCTGGTCTGGTCTGGTTCTGGATCAGCAGGTTATTCAGACGTTTGTAGGAAATCTGAACTTTTCCTTCACTTCAGGCCAAAAAGCAGAAACCTGACGCTTTCCTCTACAGCTTCATCTGCAGAATAAATTCACGCTGTATGATCTGCAGATCAAACTCTGACCTTTGACCTCATCTCATCCTGAAGTCTGAACAGAGTCAGGTGTTTTACCTGGGGTAATAACAGGCCTCAGGAGGAGTGAGAGTGTGTTTGTTTAACTCTGCTGTTTATGTCTGTAAATAACCTTCCAGTCTTCACTGTGACTGATCAGAGATCAGCTGTGTTCAGGAGAAACTGCTTCCTGTCATCAGCCGTTTATTATCAGCCTCTTTATTCTGACTTATTCTCTATCTCTGTGCCAAGATGCTCTCTGTCATTTCCTGATGATAACAACCAGCTCCCATCAGGGTGGAGGTTTCATGGAGGTGGTGCCAACAGGTTTAAGATCTGTCTCAGTCTGACTCCTCTGACACAGAGCAGCCTGAAAACTGGTCTCACATCTCAGGACAAAGCTCATTCACTGAAGAACTGAGCTTCAGTGAACCTGCATTGAGGGTTTGAGGTGCGACAGAAGGAGTGAGTGTGGTCTGATTAAATAACAACATTGTGACTTTCAATCTTGGACATCCCAGCTTTCCTCTGAGCTTCTTTAAACACCTGAGGAACAACTGAGTCTAAAAGAGACACTTCAGAGAGACGCTTCAGAGAGGCCTTCAGAGGCGCTTCAGAGGTGGCAGGGGTGCACTTCAGAGGGGCGTGAGGCGGCTGAGAGACGCAGAGATTAGCTGAGGCGGCACAGAGGCGCTGGGGGCGCTTCAGAGGCCGCTGAGATGCTTCAGAGGCGCTTCAGAGGGCGCAGGATGCACGTGAGGAAATCTGGGTGGGAATTCTGGTGTTAGGACTCAGAGCAGGAGGAGGAGTGGGGGCTGTTCTCTGAGACTGAGCTGGGGGTCGTGGGAGTGGGTGAACATGACCCCTGGGGTGTTGATTTTGCAGCTAGTTTCTGACGACACATGGGGGTGGGGGGTGAGGACAGGTGAGAGCATTAGAAAGTGTGTTTCTGTCATTAACTCAGATGTGGGAATCAGAGCCGAGGCCGCTCTCTCTCTCCTGTCACCTGTTTTCACTCAAAACCACGAGAAGATAAACAGTGTTGTCTGACATGTCGGGGCCTGGTCTGTTTGTTTCCTCCTCCCCCCCCCTCCCCCGCTGCTCCTCCCCCTCTCTGCTCCTCTTCAATGCTCCTTTATTCCTCTCTGCTCCGTCTAATCACAGCTACAATAAAGACATGTTCTATTATACTGCAGCATTTCCAGGCAGCACTGAGGGAGAGGGACGAGGTCTCCGGTTAGAGAGTCCAGATTCACTGAGACACAACGACTCCTTCACTGACAGATGGAAACACAGTGATGAGAATAAACAACAGATTAATGAGCTGCAGGAGAGAGCTGATAAAAACTGATCTGATCTGATCAAACCTCTCAGCCTCGTTAGCTCCACTCACTGACAATCATATCTGATCACTGACAGACCGACTGTCTCACAGGTACAACATGAGGCTTTCAGGTGTCTCAGTCCATGGAGAGATCCAAACGGAGCAGAACTGATTCACACGGAGCAGAGTGACACATCACATTCACCTCAAATGTTTCAAAGAAGCTGAAACATTTGAGTGATTTCAGCCTCACTGATGCACAGAGACAGACTCTGATAAAGAAGCTTTAAAGGACCATGTCACTGTTTTTCTTATCACTGTCAATAACTCCAGTTTAAACAGTTTGTCCTCTGTTGTTTTAATCAGACACCATTCAACCAGGAGGAAACAGAGCATGGTCTGGGGACTATTTTCAGCGGCAGATTAATCACTACACTGACTCTGATTGGTTCAGGCGGTGTAATGAGTGTAGAAGGAGCTGCAGAGACTCAGTGATGAGGAGCTCTGTGTCTCAGAGGAAGGAGACAGATCAGACTGTGTTTGTTATTTGTTGACCATGAGACAAACACAGGTCCTGAAGCTTTAATGAAGCAGCTCTCAGTCTGTATCAGGTTCAGGATCTGAGCTGAGGTTTGAGGAATTCTCTGTTGAAAAATGCTAATGAATGGGGAACATTCCTGACGTGCCCGGCCCTGCCAACAAACAACACATCATGAAACCTGCAGTGATCTTACATAACCAAACACAAACCAATTTTGGGTTGTTCTGGTGAATCTGCACACCCACGGCTCCGAGCACAAACCTGCTGTCAGAGTCAGAAAACAACACAGAGTGGACTCCTTCCTTCCTGAAACTGTGTAAAGTTAATTCCTCTGAGCTGAATCAGAACGTTCAGGAGAATAAATCTGCAGCCGTGAGTCACGTTGGTCGTGTCGAGGCACGAGAGGTTTCTACACCGCTCACCCTCACCCTCTGTTAATGTGGGTACATCTGAGAAATTAAAACATGGTGGATCATGTTCTCAACATCCAGTTTCAACAGTGCGTTGTGTTGTGTTGTAACACTATCTGCCTCATTTCCATGGATTTATTTGAAGCTGAGATCAGATTCTTCTTGTGTTTCTCTGTGATAGTTCAACATGTCCTCTTCATGCTTCTCCTGCCTCTGAACAAATTACCCTCTGATTTAATCTGGAGGTCCACCACAGGCATTAATCTGCTACAGCCTCCTCTGCTCTGATGTTGGAGATAACATCTGTCTCATTCCACCTCCTCCTGAAGGTGTTGGATGGAGCTGAGGTCAGAGCTCGAGTCTAAACCTTCAAACTGAACCAAGAAAAAAAATTCTCTCGATCCTGGGGGGTGGGTGTTGGGACAGAAACAAACTGTTTCACATCTTTTCCCTCTGCAGAGAAACAGTCAAGTGGACGGAGGTGTCCACAGACGTCTGTCTCTGCTTTCAGTAGCAGTGTTTCTGCTGTGTGACATGTTTATTGTGTAATTAGTTGTGTTGACTGTTTCCTTTGTGAAGCGGTTCAGTTGTTGATGTGTGGTTAGTTTGGTCTGTTCTCGTTCCACCGGTTCTTTATTATTCATTCCTCTCATTAGCTGCTACAGGCTGATCTGAAGACAACGAGAAAGTTCATGGACTCAGAGGAAATCCTCCGTCTACACTGAACGTCTCTTTTCATCCTGACTGAATGAAAATCAAATACACCTGCTTCTGCACAAAAACAGTTTGTTTTAATGTGACAGTGTGAGTGTGTTTCCACACCTCCCGTCCCCCCTCCCTCTCTGTAATCCCTCAGTGTCCTCAGGGTGTGGACAAACACTGCAGCTACCTGGGGATTAGGAGAAGAGGACGGACCTGTAGCAGCTTGTAGCGCTCATTAGCTTCAACATCAAAGTCAACGAAGTGACTCAGCTGCAACTGTCAGAGATGAACGTGTGAATACCTGGGTGGGGGGGTGTCTTTATGTTTCTCTCAGCGAGTCTTCGTCCTCTCAGAGAACAGACTGAAGTTTCTAAAGTTTTATTTTCTGCTTCTCTCTGACACGCCCAGCTCTACAGCGCTGAATCCTGCTCAGACTTGTAACAGAGCATTAGCAGATATCTGCCATTTATCCCCCCCCCCATGTGGGAAATAACTCAGCTGCAGTAATAACCCTGAATCACAGTGTAAATCTGCCAACACACAGAGATAAGAGACTGTCAGAGATGGACGAGTCAGAGCTGCTGCACGTTTTATATCCACACGGGGGGGGGGGGGGGGGGGGGGGCCTCGGGTAAAACACAGGGGGGGGGGGGGGGGGGGGGGGGGGGGCCTCAGGTCAAACATAGAAAAGTTTCCTGATGAAATGTCTGACATTCATTAATCATCTGACATCAGTTTATTGAACTGGTGGAAGTGGACAGATGTCTGTGTTTTTCTGTGTTTGAGAATGAAAAAGAAATGACTTATTATTAAACTAAATAAAAATCTTTGAGGCTCCAGCTGAAAAGATGTTTGAAAGCTTCAGTTTGCACTGAACAGATCATTGAATTATTAAAAATTATTATTTTGATTTTTCCATCTGAAGCAACTTGTTTTTATAATATTAATATAACATTATTATTGAATAAATATTGCTCCAGTGTTGTTGTTGTTTAAAGGATGAAATGTGTGAGAAGTTCAGGTTCTGTGAAGAAGCTGATGGTGAGTGAACTTTAGTTTCCTCAGGTCTGTAAAGATCAGTCTGTGAACAGAACTAAATATTAATAATGAAAATACATGGTGCTGTTAAACTGTTTCTGTTTAGATCTCAGAGGAAAAACTGAAACTCTCTGAGTTTCAGTCACAGACTGAACATGTCTGAAATGAGCAGTGACATCTGAAGCTCTGATGAAAACATGAAAATCATGTTGATTCCTGATGATTGTTTTTTTTAATCAGAAACTAATCAACCAGTTAAATTAGAATTAGTTTCTGCTTCATGTGTCATCAGCTATAAGAACCTTCAGATCCACTGGGAGCCGGTGAATTATCTCTGTTTACTCGTGCTGTGTTTGATTAAATTGTTTCATAGTAAACAACATTCACTGTTAATTACCTGTTTTAGGATCCACGTCAAAGTAGGTCCGGTGAGACTCCAGCATCTGGAAGGACAGTTTCCCCTCAGAGGACGTGTCCACGTCTTTGGCCGACACCTGGACAACAGATTTCACCTTGTCCACGTTCTCCTGGACGGAGGCGAAGTAAACAGGCTGGGACAACTCTGGAGCGTTGTCATTAACGTCCAGGACCTCCAGGAAGACGTGAGTCCAGGAGATCAGAGGCTCCGTCCCCAGGTCGGTGACGTAGACCGACAGCCAGTAGTGAGGTGTCGTCTCGCGGTCCAACGTCTCCGTTGTACGGATCACACCTGAGACACGTGACAGGAACAGGATCATTGTTTAGAGCTTTTACTGTGAACCAGTATCTACATGTTTCCTACCTGCTGCTGCGCCTCAGGAATTAATCACTTCTCACTTAATCAATTTCAAACTTAATAACTGAAAGCACCCTGGAGGAGATATCAGTCATCAGGCTTCAGGCTCCTGTTTACAGTTTAAACGTCTGATCAGGACACATTTAACATCCTCAGATGAATACCTGGTTATGGTTAACGTCTGAAAACCTTCAGTTTAAACATGAAGACCCTGAGGGAGAAAACCAGCAACACAGAAACGCAGATATATTTCACCACAGGTCCATCAGGACTGATTTTATCTGAGCTTTAAAAGCAGCAGGATGAAGGAATGTGCTGCGATCGGCTGAGAGGTGGCAGAGTATGAAACAACACCTCCACCACCTCCTGTCATAAACCACACAGCTGTCTCATCTGAGGGAAACTACACCAGGAAATGTTTTCCTGTAAAGAACATGTCACTCTAACACTAGAAGAGACCGTTTAAAATCACTGGTGAAAATTAGCTGAGATGTTATACCTGATCTGACCTCCCTGGAGGAGCCACTTAAAACAGGAAAACATGAAATGTATGTTAGGAATGGCTGTTCCTTGTGTTCGATGGATGAGAAGTCTTTTCAATCTGAATCTGTGTGATATGTTCAAAACTTCAAGAACAGTTCCTGATGAACCTGTGAAGACTGTTTTACCAGTTAAATATAATGATCTTTTAATTCAGCACAACAGACTGAATTAATCTGTCTCCAGCAAAGCTCACAGGTCACTCTAACCTACTGATTATTAGTAAACTACACTGTTTTTGTCTTTAATGGTATAAAACTGAGGAGCTGTACTGAAGCAATAATCAATAATCAAAAACAGTCAAAGTGTTATTTTGGTTCTTTCACCACAGAAAAGCAGATTTATAAATAAAGTAAGTTTTGTCAACTTTTTAAAATGCAACGACATGAGAACAAATCTGAGTCTTCAATCAGTTTCTATCCATACTATCCATTCGTCTATCTATCAATCCATCTACTGTTGATCACCTCAATGAGTCAAACTGTGATTATCCTATAACATAGTCAGTATCAAGTCAAACAGATGAATTTGATTTGGACAAGTTAAATGTTTGAATTTGACCACTGTCCTCATCACCCTCAGTATTTCTCACCTGATTCCTCGTCAATGGTGAAGACTCCTAGACCAGACCCTTCGTGGATGTGGTACCTGACGACTCCATCTCGGCCCAGGTCTTTGTCTGCAGCTGTGAGCATCACCACAGACGTCCCCACCGCTGCGTCCTCCATCACTGCAGCTTCATACACAAATTCTGAGAACACCGGCCTGTGGAGGTTCTCGTTCACATCCAGGACCTGAATCTCCACAAAGCAGGAGGAGGAGAGGGAGCGAGGGAGGCCGTGGTCGACCGCCCGGACCGTGAGGTTGTAAGATGGCCGCCTCTCAAAGTCCAGCTCCCTCTCGAGGGTCAGGGCACCGGTGGTGGAGTCGAGGTGGAAGATCCCGCTCTCTGTGTTCTTGAGGTTGTAGGTGACGAGGCCTCCGCTGCCCAGATCTAAGTCTACGCTCTCCACCCAGACAAGAAGGGTGCCCTCAGGAACATCCTCTGGAACCTTTATCCTGTAAACCTTGGGTACAAACTTGGGCGCGTTGTCATTAATGTCCTGTAAAACCACCACAAGGTCGATCATGGAGAACAGCTGGGGGCTGAGTTTGGCCTGGTCTCTGGCTTCAATCCGAAGGTCGTGTCTGGGTGAAGCCTCTCGATCCAAAGGACCTTTCACAGTCACTTCACCCGTCATTTCATCTATCCTGAACGTGTCAGTAGACGTCAGCAGGGAGTAAATGACATTTCCGCTCGTCTCAGCGTCCAGATCGACTGCACGAGCTGTGAAAACAATGGAGTCAACCTCCGTGTTCTCGGGCACTCGGATCACATATCTGGGCTGATTGAAAACTGGAGGGTTGTCGTTGACGTCCAGGACGTTCACTGCAATGAATTTCCATGCAGATGTTTGTGGTGTTCCCAGGTCATAGACAGTGATGTTGAGGATGTAGAACTCCTTACTCTCTCTGTCCAGAGGGCAGACCAACTGAAGGTCACCTGAGAACGTGTCAATGGAGAAACAGCCGTCTTCATTCCCGCTCGATATGGCGTAGACCAGTTTACTGTTGAACCCTGAGTCCTGGTCTGTGGCCTTGAACTGAACGATGGAGGAGTTCAGGGGATGGTCCTCACTGAGGTCGACTGAACTGGGGACGCTCAGGTCAAACTTTGGAGAGTTTCTGTTGGTGATGTGAACGTCAGAGAACGTGTCTTCCTCCTGATTGGTTAAAATGGGTTTGATGGACTCTATCAGTTTATCAGTCAGCTGTTTGAAAACACCCGTCTCCTGGCAGTGGAGCGTTGCGTCATCACCTCTGTTGGTGACAGTTATCCTGATGACTGAGGCTTCAGAGCGATGCTTTCCATCTGTGGCTATGACACTCAGAGTGAACGAATTCGCTCTCAGAGGAACCGGTTGCTTCAGGGTGACGACTCCAGACACTGGGTCAATACCAAACACCTGGAGCTCATTTCCTGTCTCGATGACGTATCTCAGCTGCTGCAGCTCGTCCAGATCGATGGCCGACAGCTCGCAGATCGTGTGGCCCACAGGTAAATCCAGAGGGATGGTGGTGTTGCAGCCCACCCTCTCAAACAGAGGGATGTTATCGTTGATGTTGTTCAGAGTTATGGTGACGGGACATTCACTGACCTGACTGAAGGGGGTGCCGCTGTCCGCAGCCCAGACCCTCAGGTGGTACCGCCGCTTCATCAGCTCGTAGTCCAGGTGCTCAGAGGTGGAGATGACACCTGTAAATGGGTCTATTGTAAAAGGTAAGGGGCCTGTGTTGGCTATAGAATAAGTCACAAAGCTGTTTTTGCCTTTATCTCCGTCTGTGGCTGCTACTTTTAAAACACTGCTGCCCACAGGGCTGTTTTCATCCAGCGTGGCTTGGTAGGACGTCTGACTGAACTGAGGGCTGTTGTCATTTTCATCTGTTATCTCAACCACGATGTGAGTCTCTGCTTCACCGTGATTGGCCACCACATCAAACTCATATCGATCCTTTCTCTCATAATCAAATCTCTCTGTGGTTATGATGATCCCTGTTTTAGGATTTATCTTGAAGTTAGAGCTGTCTGGATTATTTTTGATACTGAAGGTGACATTATCAGGTCCTGAGGTGACAGAAACCTTCACCACATGAGTTTTAGGAGGTGAAAACTCGCTCAGGGTGACGATGTAGGTGTCCTCCAAAAATGCCAAAGGGCTGTAATGATCAGCTGGAATGTGGATTTGTGTAATTGGAGAGAGTAAACTCTGTGAGCTCTGGTCTTTAGCTTGAAGGGACAGATTCAACCCAAAAGGAGTTTGAGACCAGATAATCCTCTTTGTAGAGATCACTTGGAAGTCACTGCCCTGAACACCTGAGGGGATTATCTCAAACCACTTGTGGGGATCCCCTCCAACAATATGAAGGGATTCCACAGGCTTTACTCCTGCCTCTACATGGACATTGATAGTTATTTTACCATCGGTAGAGACAGTAGGTTTGGAGGGCGGGGTGATAACTGGAGACCCCATCTGCATCTTTTGTATGTTCACTGTGACTCTGGCAACATTACCGAATTTCTGCACACCTGAAATCTTCTTTGTTCGGTCCTCAGCTAAAACCGTGAGGTCATATCTGTCCGAGCGGGAGTGATTGAGCTTCCTGACGAGGCTGACCGTACCTGTGAAAGGGTCGACCGTAAAAGGATGAGCTCTGCTGGTGAAGGAGTAGTAAAACTCAGCATTGCTCCCAATGTCTGCATCTGTGGCGCTGACCCTGACCACACTCGACTGAAGTGGGGTGTCCTCCCTGATGGCCACGTTGTATGAGGCTGGATAGAAAAGAGGCTTTAAGTCGTTGGTGTCAAGCACCTGAACGAGCACCTTCGTCTTCGCCTGGAAGCGAAAAGTGCTTTCAGTCGCCGCCACAGTGAGAGTGTACGAGTCTCTGACCTCCCTGTTGAGCAGAGCTGAGTTACTGCTTCGTGTTTTCACCCTGAGGAAGAAGAAATCCCCGACTCTGACGGCCTCTGCCTGGAAAAGGCTGTCGTCGTCACCTGAGACTATATTAAACGTGATTTCCTGGAACAGGTCAGTCATTTCAATGCCCATCTTCACCGGTGTCTCCACGTACGTCCGCGGGGCCGAGTTCTCGTTGATGGTGGCGTTGTAGAGATGGTGCGTGAACCTGAGCGGCAAGCTGTCCTCTTTTCCCATACTCCCCTCACATCTTGCCACATGCAGCAGCACTGCTGCTAAAGTGAGGAGGGTAGTTCCTGAAGCTGCCATCTTTAATACGTCCATGAAGATCCTCAGACCTGTGAGAAGGAAAGAGACATATGAATATAATACACTTGTTGTACATCTGTAGACAAACATGTAACACACAGAACTCTTGTACCTATGCTATTGTGTAAACAGACCAGTCATTTCCCCTGAGATCCAGCTCTGCAGAGAAAACAAAATGGACACAGAACACACAATGACACAGCAGCAGAGAGGAGGTCTGAGGCATCCGACTCCTGTCCCAACACGCCTCCATCAGAAAAAAAACACACATTGTTTCAGGACCAGAAAGTTGCCTCGGAGCCTTTTCAGGCAGGTGGCAGCCAAAACCCTTCCCCATAATTATTCCTTTGGTGGCCAAATACTAGCAACAAGTACTCATCCGAATGATTCCCTCTAAGCCTTTGTCACTGCAGAGCTATGAGGAGGGATTTGTAGTTTGATGACTCGGTATCATCAGATGACAGCGGGAGGTTCAGTTCTGATCCGAGTGTAAACGGCTGCATGAGAGCTGCAGGTCTGAGCTGGTGTTTGCTGTATTAGATGTCCCTGCAGGCATGAGCCATCGAACTGCTGCTTTATAATCAACAGAGGATCAGGATCACACACAGCTGGAACTGCAATATCTGTTTTACAGGGAGACCTGAAGAGACCTGCAACATCAAACATTAAAACTAGATCAACTGTGAAAACCACAGCTCTCAGATCTACAACATTTACACTGATCATAAACATTACACATCTCATCAAAACTCTTCTTTAAAGTAAAGCAAACACAGCAGGTGAGAGGAAATGTTTGTGACTGTAAACTGAAGACGTTTTAATAGAAAGTCTGAGCCTCAGATCTCCTGCACGAGTATCTCACACTGTTTAACAGAAACATGGAAACACATGAGCTGTCGCTGAGCCCAGCTGATGCAGGGCCTCAGCTCTGACAGCAGAGACGGCTGCAGGGCAGAACACTTTGCCCTTCACTGCCTCTCTGACAGCTCATCCACGGCTAAGAGCACATCCACACAGAACAATCTGCAGGGCTCCTCTGATCACAGATCTGTCACCGCTGCTTTCTCCTCTGCAGAAACAAGGAGAGAATCTGAACCATCTGACCTTATTGTTGTTGTACATTAACAGACATGAAACGTCTTCATGCTGCAGCACAGCTCTGGATATGAGTGTGACAGTTTATATGGGTGTATGATGTCCTGAACGCTCCAGGTTGACTGGCGCTGCAGGTTTCAGTGGAGGGTGACAGGTATGTGGGGTTTTATCTGCTCTGTGACAGATGATCAGATTACTGCAGTCAGGGTCACTGTTTGGGTTTGGGAGCAGATTTAAGGCATCTCGTCTGCAGACTCAGTTTTCTCTGTTCTACCTTTGCGGTCACATTAAAACAGGTTCTCACATTAATTCAGTTAAGGTTGTAGTTTAGGTTCAGGACATTTCCCATTTCCAGGGTTTGTCTGATAAATCAGCAGGATTCTCCAAACTCTGCAGGTCTCAGTGCAGTTACACTGTCTGGATCCTGGTTTCTAACACGTTTATATCAGGTTCACCTGATAGTGAGTCCCCTGTGTTACAGTCCTGGGTTTGATTGATCCGTCCATCCTTCACAACCTCCTCCTACTTCATACACATCACTTAACAAGAAGACGTAATTGTGAGCTGTAATAATCTACTGCACAAACAATGTATGAGGTCGTTTTTTACAGGACAGTCTAATTTATACCTGAATAAATCTGTCTCCATTCAGATTCAGGTTTTTCTTAAAGGGTTAGTTCACCCAAATAAACAACACAACATCAACAAACCAAACTGATCTGTACAGCTGGGTCACCGCTCAGTGTCAGTGGAGACAAAGTTTTCTCTCAAACTGAGACACTGCAGCTTTACAACAACAATAATAATAATAATAATAATGATAATAATGATGAGACCATGATCCATCTGAAACTGACTCAAACTGCTGAAGGTTTCATCAGATTTCTCATCAGTTTAATCTTTAGTTTCCACGCCGTTAGCAGAGCGTGTTACAGAAATGCATCCTGGGAGAAAGTGAATTTGTTTCCTGTTTTTACAGACACAGTTTTTACATGAGCGGTTTCTCTGTTTATCCATGATTCTCTGGGTCTGTCAGTCAGCTGAGTCTGCAGGAGGAAGATGGAGCTGATTCATGAACCTTTGAGATTCATCAGAAGGAAAATGATCTGATTTCATTCATGTGAACATGAGTTCTGTTCATTCCTCTCTGACTGTGTCATAAGGAAACATCTCTGTGATGATCACTGAGATCTGCTGCTGGGGTTTTAAAGCCTCAGAGAGGAGGACAGGACGGACTCTGACTGAAAACACAGAAACATAATGAATCAGCATCATCACACAGGTCGATGCTGAGGAGCTGAACCATAACCTACAGCTGAGTCAGTCAGACACACCTGAAGCTTCCTGTGATTCACCTGCACACTGACACGCTTTCTCTGGAGTCTGAGTCTGAACCTGGACCTGAACCTGAACCCGAACCCGAACCCGAACCTGAACCAGAGTCTTTGCTGCACAGACAGTTTTGTCCATTACTGTCCTCAGATGTACAGAAACCCTCTCCCTCCCTTCTGGTGTGTGTTCCAGGTAACAACCTGCAGCCGCATGTTCAGCTCCAGCTTCCTGGATCACATTTCACCTCCTCCTCCTCCTCCATGGTTCAGGCTGAGGTTGAAAATGTGTTTCTATTTATTAATGACTTACAGTTTATTATCGTCTTATGTTTTCGATTAAAGTCATTTTTTATTTTTCAGATCAGCTGTGGAACGTCACTGTCACAGCTTCACACCACAACATCTGTAAATTCAGAGTTCATTAGATCATTATATAATATTCATGTTACAGACACGAGATAAAGCAACAGGACTGAATCTGTTTATTTAAACACGTTAATATAAAAACAGTCTCCAGATCAGTCAGGACATCATTTACCAGAGAAGAAGAGAGATGATCTGTATCATCCTGTTTTTTACTGATGAGTCAGATTCTCAGAGAAACTCTCACAGGCTTTATGTGAAGAAAATCACAAAAGAACAATTGAAGTTTTCACTTTCAGCTGAAGGAAATGATATTTTCTGTAACTATGAACCATTAGTTATCGATTGATCAGTTGATTGATCAGTTGATTGATCAGTTTTAAAGCTGATCTTCACAGATCGACCTGCTATAAATTAAAATCCTTTTCTGTCAGCGAGGACGATCTGAATCTGGATCAATAAAACCTCTGATCGTGTCCTGATCACTTAATCAATCACTGACACTTCAGATCACTGACTGCTCAGAGAACAGAGTCACTTCCTGCTGCCAGTGTTGTATAATTGGGGGTTCCACCCCACCCAGAAGAGTGGAGCAGCAGAGGGCAAAGATGTCCTCCTCCTCCTCCTCCTCCTCCTGCCGCCCTGATGCCTTTCACCCCCCCACAACCTGTTTTTTGCTTTTGTCCAGTCAATACACCCCACCCCCCCCCACCCCACCTATTCTCCAGCAGGAAAGGACAGACTGAAATATAATATCAGAGAACTTCTGTGAACACTAGTTATTTTTATTTTCTCAGTGTTTTTACAGGAACAGATGTCTTCTCTGTCAACCTGACAGAGAAAAATTTCATCTTAACTGCACAAAGAAACACAACATAAAACATACGTGTTAACAGCTGATAAATAAACATGTCAGAACTATAAAAGTGTTACAGGAGAGAGGAGGAGTCTGAACACCTCCCAACCTCCTGCCCTCCTGACACACACTCATTTAATAAGAGAGCCATTCATATCATCGATCAGGAGCTGTAATACGAAGATTAGATCCGCTGAGCAAAAGAAGAACCTGACAGAGAATAATCTGAACCATGTCAGTGTTTCAGCCCCAGAGGTCACATGACCATCCAGCTGTCAATCAACCTCCGCCTGGGGCCCCGCCCTGCTCTGACTCGTCTACATTTATGAAACGACTCTGACCTCTGACCTCTGACCTCTCTCTGTGTGACCCACCAGTCCTGACTGACCATTCACTGTAGCTGTTTCTACATGTAGAGTCACAGTCTGATCTGAGACCTGGTCTAAGACCTGGTCTCTTTCCTCAGCCTCCTGTAGGGACTGTAACTTCCAGATCCAGGACTGAGCTCAGGGTGGGCCTCGGTCTGAGGGTCTAGGGGTTGAGGGGGAGGGCCTTCACCCACAGCAGGAGGTCCGAGGTGGAGGCCTTAACCGAGCCCAGGGGTCATAACAGGTCTTAGCTGAGCCGTCCAGACCTGGTTAACTCCTGTCAGACTTCATCAGACCTCAGAGACCCAGAGAGGCTCAGAGAGTTTAGAGACCCTCGAGACCCTCAGAGACCCTCAGGAAATCCTCAGAGACTCAGAGACCCTCAGAAACTCTAGAGACCCCTCAGAGACCCCAGAGACTGTGATGAAATGAACTCTGCCATCAGAGACTCCTGAGACTGCTGCTCTGAACAGTAAATCAGACTCAGATACTGTAACATCATTAAAGCTCCTGCAGCAGCTCTGTGAGCTGACACAAGGATGATGAAGCTGTAAACAGCTGTAAACAGCTGAGCTCCTCCAGCCACCACCGCCACACAGTAACACACTGACTGACTCCTTCATCTGTAGAACCGGGTCTGTAGAGGAGGAATGCTCTGTGGCCCAGTTTCACTGTTGTTTATGTTGTACAGTCAGTAAACTGCTGTGATAATATGTTACTGTGCTGCATTCAGGTTCCACCAGAAGTCTGAATTATAACGCCCCAGTTTTGTGTGGGATTCATCTCACTCTGTCACTGTTGAAATCATGTGTTGTCTAAATGTGATTGTAGTGAATCTCAGTTACAGATCTGCTCACTAATATGAATTTAATCGCCTTCATTCTTGAATGTTTTTATGAACCAACAAACTGTTTAAATTATTTTGTTACAGAAGTTTTCTTCTAGCTGAGGGAAGCTGCCCAGGTTCACAGAACCCCTCAGGGTCGGGGGGGGTCACACTCACTAGGGTCAGTAATAGCAACACTGTAATTACAGGAGGGTCAGAACACCTTGACAGCCTGTCATCACCTGACTGACATCACTGACCTGACTGTAAGAGGTGCCCCCCAGTGACCAACAGGCCTCACAGCAGGGCAGTCACTTCCTTCAGTCTTCACCCATCTGAACACTGTGAGCAGCTGCCTCTGCTGTTAATGACACCAACCACCATCAGCTCATATTTTGTTCGGAACGAGCTGCAGGAACACACACTGCTAAACCCTGTAACAGATTACATTACTGATTACTGATTACTCTGCCTCATCACAGTTACAGCCTCTTCTCTCCAGGAACAGACTTTAACCATCAGCTGAAAGTTTCATCTAAACCAGTTTGTCTCGAGCAGCTTGTACGAGGTTCAGGAAATAGACCAGCTGAGAGTCACCTGTACACAGGAGAGCTGAGTCCTCCTGTGTAATCCCAGCACCTGCCATCTCACACACACACACACACACACACACCATGGTCCATTACACTCCAGTCTCTGACTCAGATCACTGCTAAACTCTGATTGAGCATCTTCAGAGAGGAGGGAGGAGCGAAGCTTCCAGGAGCCTGACCGCATGTGGTACATGTGGCCTTGCTCCCTCCCTCCTCCTCCCTCCTCCCTCCCTCCCTCCCCTCACTCGGAGCTCAAACTGTCAGAGGCAAATATAGTCAAACCTTTAAAACTGACTTTGTCTGAAATAAACTCCCTCTGGACTCTGAAACACATGATCCACAAATCACAGCAGCCTCGTGCTAGTTCAGGAGTAATCAGAGTAATCAGAACCTGATTCTACAGAACATAAAGAGCAGCAGTCCTGACGTGCTGCAGAGTCAGTTCAGTTCTTCCTCTGTGGTGTCAGTGTTTACTGACTCTGACAGTAAATACAGGTGTGACAGCAGCATGCACGACGTGCGACAGGTAAACTCACCTGAGCTCCACTTCACTGACTCTTCCAAGAATCTCTGTCGTCTCCTCTCCTCACACTTCAGGAACTTTAAAACTCCTCTGACGGGACGCCAACGGCTGCCGTTCTCCCATAATGCTCTGCTGCTGTAAAGTCCATGAAGAGGAAACTGTGAAGACACAGAATCGTGGAGCTAATGCTAACGCTAACCTGAACTCTGAGCTCCTTCAGAGGCTCTGAACCAAATTGAGACTGTCTAACACTCCCTGAAGAGCAGGAGCCCAAACCTCCACCCACTGCCCCTCCTCCTGTCACACACACACACACACACACACACACACACACACACACACACCTTCCATGTGCACAGACTGGCTGCCCCCACCCCTGCCTGTGGGCTCAAGGCTCAGTCCTCGGCCAGGAATGTGTGTGTGTGTGTGTGTGTGTGTTTATGTATGTGTGTTGATACATCTCTACAATATGTTCAGTTTAATCCTGATTCAGATCCTGTTTCCTCACAACCTGAAATCATTTCTGTCGTTTGAACAAACCCTCAGCTCTGTGTTCAGGTTATTAAAGCACTGACTTCAGGCTGAGACACAAACACAAACACAACTCTTCACCACTCTGCTGATTAATCTAAACACAAGAAACATATTCCTCTCTCTGCTGATGGGATGACCACCGACACATCAACAGGTCAGAAAACAAACTGATCAGCTCTGTTTATTGATCACTCAGCTGCTGCTGCCTTCACTGACTGGATCTTATTGTTGGTGCTGAAACATTAAAACTACAGTGAACTGACTGTGACGTACTAACAAAACCACATGTTCATTAAAACTGAGAGAGAATCCTCCAACAGATCTGAGGCTCAGACTGAGGCTACGCATCAATACGTTACAGTTACTGTCACAGTTACAGTTACTAAGATAGATAACTTTATTAGTCCCACAATGGGGAAACTGTCACAGGAGCAGTGGGGAGGACAAATGTAATACTCTGTACAGTTTTCTTCCAAGTGATACCAGTTTTAGGACACAACAGAAAGAAACGTTTTAATCTCCACCTGTTCTCAGAGCTGAAGGAGTTCTTCCATCCATTAAACTGACGGTGATATAAATCTGATCAGTGGGTGAGACTAGTTTGCAAAGGGATGAAAATTTTGGAATTCTGGAAACTTTCCATGGGAAGTTAACCTGGGAATTAAAATATTAAATATCAAAATATTTTTATGACTGATGCAGGATAAATGAATAGAAAGAGCAGATGAACAGATGAACTCTCCTCAATCAGCTGCTGAATCACACCTGAGCTACAGAACAGAAACTGAGCTTAGTTAACGCGAGAGCTAAACTCACACTGTCAATGAAATGCTGTGAGCTAGCTAACATTCAGCATCTCTGATTTAGCAGCTAGCTTACATTTAGCATCTTTGACTTAGCAGCCAGGTTACATTTAGCATCTCTTGATCAGCAGCTAGCTAACATTCAGCATCTCTGACTTAGCAGCTAGCTTTACATTTAGCATCTCTGACTTAGCAGCTAGTTTGGCATTTAGCATCCTGATTTAGCAGCTGGGGTGGTATGGTGGTGCAGGGTTAGGCACTGTCACCTCACAACAAGAAGGTTCCAGTTTGAGCCCCAGTTCAGGCCCAGATATATCAGAAGCGACAGATCAGATATATTGATCAGACTGGATTGACTGGATGTAGTGTGGCTGTAGAGGGGTTAGAGATGATGGTGAGAAAAACCACTAAACCTTCTTGTTTTAACCAATATGATGCTGAAACAGGTCTTGCGTTGTTAAACCTGTATTTAGTTAATTTACAGTTTATCTCATGGAAAGTTTCCAACTTTGAAAATTCCCTGAATTTTAGCCCAAGGTAGGGATCATGACCCAGCAAGTGACTGAGAATAATTAATGATGGTTTGTGTTGTGTAACACAGCAAATAAAACGTGGAGGTATACAGCTCTCTAACTGCAGGCCTTGGGTGAGGGGAGGTGCTTAAGGATTGTGTCTTATCAGATTCACCAACACCTGGAGGCCCAGAGGAAAACAAACAGGTGATAAAGATCAACAGGTACCATCTTCATCATCGACTGGATTCAAATAGATTCAGACAATAACTCTGAACCTTGTCTCTGTTCTCAGCTGTTTCCTCCTCTTTACTGCAGATCACTGATTAACATTTAACCTGGGAGATGTTTGTCGAATTAAATCATTTTCTTTTCATTTAAACCATGAGTCAGTTCAGACTCAACACTCAGCAGGTGAATATGATCAGATGGCTGTCCACCCTGAGTCTGGCTCCTGCCCAAAGTTTCGCCTCTTAAAGGGGAAGTTTTTCCTCCACTGTCTCCCAGTGCTGCTGATGGTGGATCTGTTGGGTCTGTCTGTGATTATAATAACTAGAGTACGCACCCAATTTGATCTATATGAAAAGTTCTAGACAATTTCACAGATTCGGGTGCTATATAAATAAAAATTAACATTTTAATTCATCTCTAAACATAGGACAGAGAATATATGTCTCCTCCTCTGAAGGTTGTAATATTCCTTTAAAGCTGAACAGAAGGTGAACTGATCCTCCCTGAGGCTCCAGGTCCAGAGTTTCCAGACTGGGGGGGGTGATGGGGTAAATGGAGGGAAAAGTGATATAGCAGGATGGATAAAATGAGAGGAGGAGGACAGGAGGAGGGAGGTGTCAGAGGAGGGAGGAGGAGAGGAGAGGGACAGAGAGATGGAGAAGGGGTGAGTAAAGGGGGAGAGAGGGAGGAGGTGTGGTCCAGAAATAAACAGGGACAGAAGGTGGGCAGGAAGCCACAGCAGCAGGTGAAGCTCAGAGCTGCAGGAAATGAACCTGCTGCTGCTTCACACTGTTCAACACACACTGCTGTACATTTATATACACACTGGGGGGGGGGGGGGGGGGTGTCGATCAGCTGATCCTCACCAACTGGATCTAAACTAAACGTCAGTTCATCAGGAGGAATCAGAGTTTATTCACCAGAGGAAACATTTCACTGCTGCTCATCTGATCACTGAGGAATAAATACTGTTACACCAGAGGTCAGAGGTCAGAGCTGGGAGTGACCTCTGACTTAACAGCATTCGGGCTGAGGAGTCAGAGTCAGAAAAACATTGAGGCTCACAGGAAAGTCTTCAAATGCTGCAGATCTTCTCTGAAGTCTGAATTTCTGAGTTCCTACTCAGAAGTTTGAACCTGAACGCCTCCTGAAGATGGCTGCTCCTCACACACAGAGTCAGAGTGCTGCATCTATCACCTGAGGTTCAAGTTTCAGCTTCAGACTCCACTCTTCTCTCACACCCTTCAATTCATCAACCACATGAAATAAACCTGGAGGATCTGAGACGACCAACAGAGCCCGACCTGGTCTACACGCTGTCCTGGTTCAGCCTTAGACCAGTCAGAGGTCAGAGGTCAGAGGTCAGTCCTCTACTGTCTCTGCAGCTGAGTCTGAACAGCCAATCATCAAGAAGGAGAAGCACATGGTGAGTGCCCCCCGCCCCCCCAGGAGAATCAGGAGCTGGGACAGATCAGTGAGAGTCTGAACCTCCTCAGACCAGATCCAGGGTCAGGTCTCAGTTCACCTGTCGCCTCCAGGTCGACCAACCGTGAAAGGGAACTGTCGACACACGTGGAGCAGGTCTGGACTGGACCAGGTCCTGAAGGGTCCTGATCACTCCTCAGTCCGTTGAGACCTGTCAGAGTCTGTCAACAACCAATCTGCTGACGGGGGGGGGGCTCAGACCTGATCCACAGCAGAGGAGGACTCAGACCTGACACATTGTTTACTGTCAGTCAGCTGACTCACACAAGAGGGTGTTTCACAGAGTTTCTGAATCCTCATGTTCGAATCTGAACAAACTGAGTGAAATTAATAGAAATGATGAAGCAGAACAAACAAACCTCTGCCTCAGTTTTCATGATGGAAATATAAACAGATTCAGTCTGAACAGCAGGCTGACCTGCTGACACTGATTCTACCTGTCTGTATCTGAAGACACAAAAAACTGAGTCAGAGTCAGAACTGGACCAGGACCTGGGCCAGAACCACAACAGACTCTGACCATGAAGTTTAAACTGAGTCAGAGCTGATCATCAGTTTGTCCTGACGTCTGTTCAGCTTCACTCAAAGACTCATAGTTATCATGACCTCCACCTGCAACACAACACAACACTGAGAAACACTGTGTTATCACCAACGCACACAGACACACAAAGACTCTGTCAGGAGTTATCACGTCCTCGACCTTCAACACAACACACTCTGACACACTGTCTGTGTTATCACCAACACACACAGACACACAGCTCTCTGCAGATCCTGGTCTCTGCATGCAGACGGGGTTGCTCAGGATCCTGATCCTCAGACTTTCAGTTTAAACTGTGTTAAAGGCTCAGAGCTTCATGTTGAATAAACAGATTTTACAGTGTTTTCACGGCTGACAGTGAACGCCTCAGAGCATGAAGAGAAGGCCGAACTCTGACAGACTGAGATATGAAACAAAGCAATAACACATCCACTGAGGCAGGAAGTCCTCCAGGTTTCCTCTGCTGATAACAGCCCCCCCCCCCC
>BRZM01000152.1:69803-144815 GCA_033238685.1 Lates japonicus | reverse complement strand
CAACACAACACAATGCAAAACAACAACAACAGAACAACTCAACACAACAACACAACAACTCAACACTCTACACACAGGGACTAATGAACTAATGAGACACAGGTGAGACAGAAACACCTGAGCAGGAAGTAAAACATGGTCTGGTCTAAGTATCTAAGCTTCAGCTGCTGTGGAAACATGATGAAGAGAATCAGATCCACAGTGTGATCTGCTGAGAGGAGGGATCTGTTTCCTGAACCTGCTGAGTACACACACTCACACACACACAGAGTGAACATACAGGAGTTGAGGGAGGTCTTGTACCTCCTGCCTCAGCACCATCTGTCTCCTGATATATGACGATACAACACACACACACACGGACCTTCATGTTAATTCATCCTGTTTTTATTTTCAAACTCATGATCCAAGCTGCAGAGATGATTCTGATGTGATGTGTAGTTGTTGTGTTGTTGTTGTAACTGACCTCTGTCTGGTGACATCCTGATGATGAGTTCAATGTTTCAGGAATTTACAGAAACATCTTCACATACAGAAGACATCACACTGATCAGTTTATTAGGAACACCTCTCTGACTTCAAATCCAGCGTGTTTGTTTTTAATCATTCAGACTCTTCATCACATCCATCTCCCTGTTTCTCTTGCTCTGATAAACTGAAGGTGAAGGAGTGAAGAACTCCTCCCTCACACTCTCTGCTCCTGTCATCAGGTCACCTCCTCTCGTCTGCTGCTGTGACCTCTGACCTCTGACACAGTGAGCAGCATGAGAGAGATGAAGCCGACTGATCGGTGACAGATCAGCCTCTTTACTCTCTGACCTGAAGTCAGTTCACTTCATGTGTCTGTTTTCAAACCAGAACCTCCTCAGACCAGGACCCAGCTGGACCAACCAGATACAGAATTCAACATGTCACATAATTTAAATATTAAGTTAAACTAAACTCTCCACACTGCTGCTTTAACATGTAACATTTACTCTGGATCACAGCTTCACTCTGCTTTCATCAAAACGCTCTGACTCTGTCTCTACATGGACTCATTCTGTTTATTTTGATTCTCAGTAATGATCCCTGTAGTCACTCAGGTGAGTTTGATGGTAACCAAACCTGATGAGACGTGTTAGTAACATCATGGAGATATGAGATGAAGAAGAGCAGGTAGTGAGAGCTGAGAGCTCAGGAGATCACAGAGTTTAACACAGTAACAGTCTGGAGCTTCACAGTTCATCAGGATTAAGATCTGATCTGCAGCTGTAATTACAGCCTCTCCCTCTGATGAATGATCCTCTCAGTGAAACCACCTCATTGTTCTCTGTCGACGCAGTGAAGAGCTCAGAGGACGTGTTGGTTCTGATCCTGGAGCTCAGAGACACCGCGGCCGGCAGCTTCTGCAGGCGTGACGGGTTCTGTTGGGACCTGTTGAGTTATGAGAGCTGCATTTCCCTCATGTTTCTGTCTCTGTATCCACTCTGCTTCACACCCACAGACAAATAATAAAGCACATCTCCACACTTTCATTGTTCCGAGGAGGAGCAGAGGAAAGTCCCTGATCAGCTGAGAGAACTGATCCAGATCCCTGAGGACCAGAACAAACCTGAGCAGCTGAGACCAGAAGAGACGTCTGATCAATAATCTCTGATCAGCTTCCAATAACCGATCATTTAACTGACCATCAAAATGTTTTAATGTGTCTGTGTTTTTCTCACCGAGAGAAAAAACCTCAGGAACATTATTTACGGTCACTGTTATCAATTATCCACATCATTGATTAATCTGCTGATTGTTGATCAGCTAATCATCAGATGACCATGTTTTCCAGGAGGCTGAGGTGACGTCTGCAGATCGTCTAAACAACATCAACATCAACAACATCCACTCCTTTACTCCTTCACTCCTCACTCTGTCACCTCTCCTTATATTTTATATTAATTCTTATGTCTTTGTTTAAACCTTCAGTTTATCAGAGAAACAAACTGTCGTCTTCATTAAAACGATAACTGATCTTTACACACACACACACACACACACACACACAGATCTATCAGGGGAAGACTCTGTCTCTGTCTCCACCTTGTGGTGAAAATATCACAGGATGGAGACTGTGGGACAGTGAGAGCTGCTGCTGACACGCCATGATGTCAGAGACGGCATCAGGACACAGAGGAACAAGTGTCACCAAACAGTTTTATTACAAATATTAAAACATTCATCAGTTCATTGTTTTTACCTGGAACAGAATCACCTGTAAAAACTGGACTGTGCCTTTAACCAGCAGCACCTGTGACCACACCCAGCTGTGACATCACTGCAGCCAGGTGAGACGTTACACCACCCGATCCACAGGACCAGAGTCTCTGGGTCTGGTCTGAACCAGTCTGACGTGGTCTGATGCGGTCTACAGCGCCCCCTGTTTGACCCTCCTGAACAGCTCCCGTCTCTGCGGGGCCGTCATGGTGTCACAGCTCTGCAGCAGGTTTGCGATGATCAGGGTCTGCTGGACGCTGGAGGATCTGACCCACAGACGACCGTTCATCCCGACCACCAGCTCACAGGGGAACAGCTGCTCCAGGTCAGACCGGACCTCACTGTGGGGGGCCAGCAGTCTGAGGGAGGGGGAACCTTAAGTTTTCAGCTGTCAGGTCACATGGTCTAAATACAGTTACACCTGAACAGGTGAGTTACCTTCTGACAAGTCCCAGAGAGACTCTGAACAGCAGACCTCCTCCTCCGAACACCCCCAGACCGTTGGCTCGTCCCGAACTGTCGATACAGACCAGCTCCGGCTCCATGTCCTTATTGGCTATACTGAACTGAGCGAAGACCAGGTCCCCCACCTACACAGGTAACACACACAGAGAGGGAGGGAGTAAACACACCTCCACAAGTAACACACAGAGAGGGAGGAGGTAAACGCACCTGCACAAGTAACACACAGAGAGGGAGGAGGTAAACGCACCTGCACAAGTAACACACAGAGAGGGAGGAGGTAAACGCACCTGCACAAGTAACACACAGAGAGGGAGGGGGTAAACGCACCTGCACAGGTAACACACATATTCACATCAAAACACTGCAACCACCTCGGGACAGGTGAGGGTCGTCAGTTACCTGAAGTCACATTCAGGTGAAACCAGGTAGATTCACCAGAATTATCCCTGACAGGAAACAGGAAACTCCTCCTGTCCTCAGGTCTCACCTGGACGTTGGGTCTGTTCCTCTTGGTAGCTCCCTCAAACGCCAGGTAGGACAGAGACGCCTGTTCACTTCCTCCAAAGTCCACCTTGAAGACGTCACCTGACTTGGTGGTGACGATGCCGATGACAGTCTCACCTTTGGCGGGAACATACTGAGGACAGAGACACAGTGGCTCTTTAACACCAAACTGCGTCCGTTCACAGCTGATTTCTGCCTCTCGGTGAAGCGAACTCACACAGAGAAACTAACACCTGCTCCGGTTCATAAATTTTAAACTTTAACAACATTTATCTTTATCTCTGAACCTCAGTCAGACCCGGTCCACAGAGGTCTGAACCGGGTTTATAAATCCTGACCGGAGGCGCTGAGATGTATTGAGGACTAAAGGCTTAAATTGTGTGTTTTGTGAACGGACTTCTGAACGCGGTGGAACCTCTCACCCTCCGCTGCTGGGAGTCGATCCAGAACACGTTGGGCTGTTTGTGTCTCAGGACGCCGCTCTTACAGACCACCAGCCGGTCTCCGCTCCGCCTCAGACCCGGACCACACACGACCTTCTCCGGCTTCACGTGCTCCGTCAGAGAGATGGTGTCGTCGGTGTCACAGGTGAACTCGTCCCCCGGTAACAGAACCTCCCCGACTCTGTCTTTTAACGTGGAGAACATCGGGACGACGAGAGGTCCAGAAACGTGTTGTTGTTGGTATTTGACGGACTGAAATAAAGGTGACACACAGGAGACACAGCCATCAGTCTCTGCGGTACGGAAGAAACAAGACTCTGTCACCATGGTTCCGCTTTGACCCGCGCGTGTTTTAAACTCCACTCAGTTTCCGGTTTCTGTTGTTTTCTAAATCAGTTTAATGTGTTCACACGACGATTTAAAACATTTAAAACTCCTCTTTATTAAAGTGTTTCATTCTAACATCTGACCTGTGATCAGATGAGTTTTACCTGTGATGACGCTCTGAGTGCAGCAGGTGGCGCTCTGACGTCACTGTTTCACCTGAACACGGTGACTGTAGATAAACTCAAACATCTTCATTATCTACACTCAGTTCATGTTGTTTTCATTTGTTGTAACTAGATTACAGACTGTAACTCTGCAGGAAAGTAACTAAGTACATTTACTCAAGTACTTACTGAAGTACAGTCATGAGGTATTTGTACTTTACCTGAGTATTTCTACTTTATTTTACTTTTCCTCTGAGGCAGTAAATACTGTTCTGTTCGAACTACATTGAGCTGACAGTTACAGTTACAGTTACTTTACCAATAAATGATTTTTACACATGAAACATATGAAGAGTTATAAGATTGTTATAGATCATTCTGTCTGATTAGCTGATCAATTGACTGATCGATCAGTTGATTAAAAATTTACTGGAAACTTCTTATTTTTCATTTAGCAATATAATATAATATAATATAATATCCTCTTTGTTTTATTACTTATGCAATAAAAACTGATCATGGTGATTGATCTGTCTCCAGCTGTGGAAACCTACATTTATTTACTTTACTCCAGCTTAGTGTGAAATCCTGCAGCTCAGAGTAGTGTAACTGCAAAGTAACTGTAGAGTAACAGATTGTCATCCTGCAGCAGCAGCTGTAGTCCATTACCTGCTGCTGTCAGTCATCTGAGCACAAACAGAGGAGGAAGCTGAAGCTGAAACATGATGTGAGTTAAAGTGACAGATCAGATCGGCGGAGGAAACATCAGACTCAGTCTGTTCACACTGATCAGTTCAAACTGAGCAGATTTAATCAGAAATAAAAACTGAGCATGTTGATTTAAGCTGCAGGTCATACAGAGGCTCCGCTCTGACAGAATAATAATAAAAATCCTCCTCACTCATCACTTTTCTGGCAGAAATTAGCTTCCGTACAGTAGATGTTTCAAAATAAAAGCCTCAGTCTGTTTCTGTCTGTGTGAACATCCACACCTGAAGGTGGAGGTTTCATGTTTCATTTGTGGCGCTGCATCATGTTTTATTATTAAATGACTATATTTTTAACACTTAAGTTTTTCATGTTGAATATAAACGAGTGACTCCAGACGACAGATATTCTCTCTCTCTGAATCTCTCCTTCATGTTCTTCTGTTGGTCTTTAGTTAAAAACATTTTTCAGCTTCGTGGACGAGAAAGTTTCAAACTAAACTTTAGTTTCATGTTGAAAAATATTAAATATGGAAAAAGCGGTGTGAGTGTGTGTGTGTCTGTGTCTGTGTGTGTGTGTATGTGTCTGTGTCTGTGCGTTTGTGTCTGTGTGTGTGTGTGTGTGAGGTTTGTGTGTGTGTCTGTGTGTGTCTGTCTGTGTGTGTGTGTGTGTCTGTGTGTGTGTGTGTGTGTGTGTGTGTCTGTGTGTGTGTGTGTGTGTGTGTGTCTGTGTGTGTGTGTGTGTGTTCTTTTCCTCCAGAGGAAACTGTGAGGCGTTCACTGCATCACATTAAATGCTGTAAAAGCTGTGTTTCTGTTGGCTGCTGCTGCTGTTGACCTCACCTGGTCCACATTAACATTTCATCACACTGATCCTCCTCCAGCGGTGGCGAGGAGCATGCACGGAGCCCACGTGCACAGATCACAGATGATTTAAGTCGGCGTGACGGCTGTGACGCGTCGACGCTCTGCAGCCTTTTTACAAACCGACAGAGAGGCACATGAACCCGGCCTGAACCCTGAGGCTTTTATTCAGAGACTGACCCACACACACACACACACACACACACAGACGACTCGTGTTTTCACTCGAGCTCATTTCTCAACTTTATTTTACAAAAAAAACACAAAGAAAACTCCTCAGGTCACTTTAGTTTGAGCTCTAACCTGCGACATGCTGCAGGACCACAGAGTAAAAAACAAACTTTACAAAAGTTTTACATGTGAAACTTCAAACTTTGGACTCAGGAAGTGACATTTGGTCAAAACTAGTTGTTTCCTTTTTTACAGTACACAGAAAATTGTTGGTTTTGGTAAAAAATAAAAAATCAGTAAAAAAAACTTCATAAACAATATTTCATCTTCTTCTCTTCATGAACTTAAGAAGAAAACCTTCTCAGATCCTCTCACACTGTTTATCTCTCTGAGTGAAGTTAGTTTTTTACAGTTTGGTTCAGTTAGTGGTTTCCTACATTTCCCATAATGCCTTTCACAGACTGTGGATTTTAAAGCTTCAGTAACAAACAGCAGCAGTGAGAGAATCTCAGGAGGATTTCTCCATTCAAATTTGTGACCTTTGACCCTTCAGGGTGAGAACTTCCTGCTTCTCTTCTTCTTTGGTTCCTCAGATGTTGTCTGTCTCCTCTCCGCGGTGCCTTCATTGACTCTGGTTCATCGTCCTGCTGGAGCGGCTCCTGATCACCTTCTGGAAAAGATCGTCTGCAGAATAGAACAAGTGTCAGTGAACACAGCTCAGAACAGAACCTCCTGACGTTATGTCGGTTCTGACAAAAACTCACCGTTCCTGAAGCTCCTGGAGTCCGCCTGTCAGACACAGAGAAGGGTTCATTAAACACAAACATCAATCATGCAGTTTCTGTCTTTGAGTGTTTGTCTGCATGAAGTTTCCTCTGTGGTGTCACCTCTATCATCTCTGATCGTCTCTAACGTCTCTGATCGTCTCTGATCATCTCTGACGCCTCTGATCGTCCAACATGTTCATAACGAGCTTTACCAGTAGCTCACAGGTGATCAGTATGTCACACCTGACAGCAGCTGTGATCTCCTTTCTAAA
This sequence comes from Lates japonicus, assembly GCA_033238685.1. NCBI lineage: Eukaryota > Metazoa > Chordata > Actinopteri > Centropomidae > Lates > Lates japonicus. The sequence continues at coordinate 137,887 of BRZM01000152.1, read as the reverse complement.
TGAAAACGTGCTGACTTTTCATCAGGGACACCAGCTTCAACAAAACAAATGCTCCTATTTTCTCCCTCAGCAGATCCGTTACACCAGGTGATTCAAAAACAGAAATAAACCCAGAGAGAGAGAGAGTGAGAGACACCAGCTGTGTTTTAGAAGAAGTTGTGAAATAAAAAAACGACAAAATGAGTCCAGAAGAAAACTCTGCTGATGGTTAGAAGGAGAAGAGGAATCTAACCTCTAAAAAAGATTCTCACTCTGGGGTGTGGAAGTGTTTTTGTTGCAGACGAGACGACGTCAGTCAGAAAATACTGTGAGTTTAGAGTTTTTAGTTTAAAGTTAAAAACTGGAGCATCTGTTGTTGACGTGTCTGTCCTTTATCAGACAGACACATATTTCCTGTTTCCTCATGTATCTGAAGAATGAGCTCAATAAACATATTGAAAACAAATCACGAGAGAGAGTCATAATCTCAGGGTTGTGCAGCTCTACCTGACAGGTTTACAGGTGAGGACGTATCTACACTCTAGGTTGTAGCTGTGCAGTGAAACCTGTGTGTTAGAGACTCAGACTTGTGGTCTGACCAGGTCTGACCAGGACTGGACTGACCAGGTCTGGGCTGACCAGGTCTGGACTGATCTGAACTCACCCTGGAGGAGGCAGCTGATCTGAGCGGAGCTGCAGGTCCATCAGCCTGTTCCCTCTCCACCTTCGGAGCTGCAGAGACAGAAACATCAGGATTGTTCATACAGGTTTACCCCCTTCCTCACCCCCCCGTCACTCACGCAGAGGTCTGATGATGCTGTTGACGGCGTGGACAACCCCGTTAGTCGCCATCAGGTCTGCGTCCGCCACTGGGACCTTGTTGACGTAGACGGTGTAGTTACGCTGAAATGCAGCAGAGACAGACAACTGTCAGCACCGATCAGTGATCAATAAAACGTATTGATGAGTGAGGAGGGGGGAGGGACTGACCACACCCAGCTCCAGCTTCTCTCCCAGCAGAGGTTGGACTCTGGTGTGAGATCCGACACCTCCACTGACCAACATGCCCTTGCCTAGGTGATACCTGAGCACACCTGTCAGCTCCTGGTGGTTACCTGGTCAGAGACAGAGAGATAAGGTACAGCTCAGAGGTCACAGGTCAGAGGTCAGAGGTCACATAAGACAACGTCCTGATAAAGAGACACGATCTCTGTTCTCAGGAGAACTCCTTCACTTCGTCCTGTCACTTTATTTAAACCTAATCAACTTGGAACCAGGTCCAGGTCCTGGACTCAGTTTGGACTCTGTGACAGTCTGCAGATGTGGAGCAGCAGACCTGGTGGAGGGCTGGATCATGGGTCAGAGAAGAACTGGTTATATTTTGGTGTTAATCCAGTTTAAGGACAGATTCATGAATCTGTTCTTGTTCCACATTCAGCAGAGAGATGAGTTCTAATCTGAATTAAACCAAACTGACACGAAGCTTTAAATCAGAATTAAACTAAACCGACTGAATCTGAGCGACATGAAATCAGTTTTCTGAACACTGGCTGAACTTTCAGTCTGACCCTAAAGAATCCTTAAAGCAGACGAAGGTCAATCAGATGAGGTGGTGGATCAGAGAGACGAGTTCAGCTCTGAGTCTCTCCTCATGTCTTTATTAGGCTGAGAGTGAAGCAGTGGAGCTTTTCACATGTCAGGTTGTATAAACCAGATTAAACCAACCAGAGGTAAATGATTCGTCTGAGTCACATAAACAGACGACTGTGAATGTTCAAGACGTTCAGACCAAACAAGGAGCAGAGAGACACCGAGCTGAAGCCTGAGAGCAGAGACTCATCAGTCTGCTGCTTTTTACATGGTCCAGGAAACAAATCCACCTTCACCTCAGACCTGAGACCTGAGACTACCTGGTGTTAAAGGGTCACAGTGGACTGGTCCTTTAACACCAGGTCTGGAATCTGATCGTCACAGAAACTGGTCTTAGATTCAGAATCAATAGATTCAGAATCAATCAATCAATAGGTAAGTCTGAGATAATCCTGATCACCCTCAGTGAATGTTTTCCTGCAGAACTTTTACAAGTGAAGGATATTTTCTACTCACGCAGCAGCTTGTTGAGCTCGGGTCGTGGCAGGGCATTGAAGGCGTCGTTGGTGGGAGCGAAGAAGGTGAGCGCCCCCTGCTGGTTCAGCAGCTCTGTGATACCTGCTGTCTGGATGGCACCAACCAGGAGGCTGAGGAGACACGAGTTTTGTTTGTTTCTTACACCTTTGGTAAACAGAGGGGTGGGAGCATGAGATCACGTCTCCTCATGTTGATGTTGACCCGTTTCATCGAGTCCTACTTCCTGTTCTTGCTCAGGTGACTTTAACTAAACTTCACTCAGTTAGACCAGGACAACAAACTACAGCTGTTTCCTCTGGAGACTTTTTCCTTTTCTTTGTCTGCAGGTTGTTGAAGGTGAAGTTGTTCCCTCCTCTTTGTCTGCAGGTTGTAACTGACTGCTTCAGGATAAAACTGTGAAGTTCTTCTATAAAGAGCCCTCATGATGTAGTGGTAGTTTATGGAGCAGTGGCTCCTAATGATGATGTTGTAAACTGGTTTATCCACCACAGACAAACTGCCAACAACAGTCTGATGGTTAGTGGTGATTTGACACTTCATAAACTCTGCTGCTTTAATGTAAGAGAGAGGATTGTTCAGGGCTCCTCAGAGAGAAGAGACAGCACCTGACAGACCGACCAACCTCCATGATTCAATAATGAAAAGATCAGATTACAGCCGGGAGCTTTATTATCCGACCCAGAGCTGCTACTGAACTCCCTGCAGGAGGAGGATTCCTGAGCCTGAGAAAACACTGAGAGTCTGGTTAAATCATCACAGGACCAGGAGCTGAGCCCTCTGAGGTTTTTCCTCTCTAACACATTAAATCTCAGACCAAAATGTTCCTGGAACAACCTGAACAAAGACAAAAAGTTCTCACTGATCGTCAGACTTTTGTCCTGAGGAGTCGACTCGTTCACTCCTGTCACCAGGAGTTAGACTGTACCTGTTCACCCCTGTTCACCTGTTTACTCGAGCTCACTCAGCGCTGTTAGCGGAGGTTAGGAGGAACACCGTCTCTCTTCTTTCCTGCTGAGATGTAGAAGCTGTGAGTTTTCCAGCAGGTGAACTTGACTCAGTTCTCACCTGAAGCGGTCGTCGGCCTTCAGGACGTCCATGATGGTTCCCATTGGTGGAGCGAGGACTTTGTCCACAGTGAACATGGAGGCATAGCGTCCAGTCTTATCATGAGCAGCGATGCAGGCGTTCTCGATGCACAGGGACTAAAAACACACAGAGGAATAAAACTACACCTGAGACTCAAGTTCACCATCTAAACTCTGTGCTGTTGTTTTGTTGTGTTGATGTAACTGACTCAGCTTCATGATAGTTCCATTTTCTACATGTTAGGTTTTTAAAGACTCAGGATGTTTTCTCGAAGCTGCTCGGAGAGAATTTATCCATAAATACCAAAGTTTTCTTTAATGCTGAACGTAAAATCTGAAATATGGAATCAAAGAGTCTGAAACTGAATGTCTGTTTCTTCTCTGCTTCTTAACCCTTCATGGAAAAAGTCTTGAGGCCACGAAGGAGCTGAAAGAGGTTTTTGTCTGAAACAAACAAGAACAAGAAGTCGACACACACACAGACACACACACACACACCGACACACACACACGGTGTCTGGAAAGATTTAGCAGCCGTGGGAAGCAGGAAACTTCTTGTGGTCTGCAGAGTTCATTACTGAGCAGAAATGTGAACCACCCACGAGTCCTGGACCTGAAACATGTGGAGCCACTGTGGAGACCACCAGAGACCACATCCCTGTCTGATCAGTCCACAATCAATAAGACTATCAGTGACACATGAAGAAGGTTTAATGCTGAGACATGAACAAACATCAAACTGTGTCTGACTCCTTCAGGAAAATGTTTCCTCATCATGTTGACACAACATTGTCCAGGTGAGATCACGGTGGATTCTCATTCGTCATTCACACCTCAGCTCTAACAGGACCTCCATCCTGTGGTCCTCCATCCTGTGGTCCTGGTCTCTGTAAAGTCTGGTATTAAGACCTGAACTGTTGCAGCTTCATGTTCCTGTTCAGGGCAGACATGAAGCCAATGATCTGTCACATGACTGATGACGGGTTGATGCTTCACCAGAGAACCACACACATTTCTGTGGGTTGTGTCTCTGGATGATGTCACCACCACATGTGGTCACAGTAATGAGGCTGAAGGACGAGTATACAGTTGTTCAGTCATTACTTCATCACCTCATCACGTCATCCAGTCATTCTGAAAAATCATCTTCACATTAAATAAAGTTTCCTCTCATTAAATCCCTGAGTAATCAGACTAACGCTCCTCTCCTCCTCAGTTCAGCTGATCAGGGACTGAAACTGAAACTCGGTCAGATTCAGTTATTAATGAAAACCAGACACAAACTCAGTGACCTCATGAAATCATCACTGAAGATGAAGAGGCAGAGACAATATTTACAGCCAATGAACACAGACAATCCACCCAGTTCGCCCGGCAACAGGCAACACACTCACACAGCCTCCAAAATACTCAACAGCTAACACTTCAGGTTTTTCTCAGGACGTAGACCAGGCAGTGAGATGTGGATTTAAAGCTGCTCCAGACGTCGTCACAGTGAGATTTCAAGGAATAAAATCATCAGAATAATGTGGAAAAACTCTGAGTCACTGCTGGAGACGTTTCTGTGAACATGTCTGAAGTTACAGTCGATAAAAAAGACAATTTCCAGGAAAAATGAAAACCACTGTCTCATTACAAAACAGAGAGCAGTTTCATTCTCATGTCAGGAACAGATTAAGAAGCAGCTCCGGAGTCAGTGAATGTCTCTGAAACCACAGCTCAGAGCTGAGACCAACCATCGAGACAGACACGCAGCCCGATCCGGTCTTATCCGGTCTGATCCAGATCCAGACTGATCACTGAGACACGACCTGTCAGATCAGCTGCTTCATTACTTTTACTTGTAAATGTATTTTTACATACTTGGGTTAGGGTTAGTACCTGTGTTACTGTCCACAGAGCTACGATGCTAATGAGGCTAAAAACACCTGAGACCTGCAGCTATGTCGCCCACGTCAGGTAAGTCCTCACCTGCTCTGTGAGTGTCTAGTTCTCACAGGTGTCTGCAGCCTTCATAACAACTGTCCTATCACCTGACAGCAGGTGTTGGGCTCCGGCTCCCATTGGTTAATCAGAGGTGTTTCTTACGTTTCTGTAGACGAAGACTCTGAGTTTGAGTCCTCCGAGCGTCTCCAGCTCCTGACCGTGATACAGAGCCTTAGAGGACAGCTGCTCCTTCACAATGTGATTGGTCATCAGCTTCTTCATGTCGGGAGTCATCGTCACACTTCCTGTTAGACACAGGTACAGTCTGATGTAATCACCTGTCGTTCCATCTCACCTGGGGTCAGAGTTAAAGCTGCTGTTTTACCTTTGAAGGCGTCGTTCAGAGGAGCCAGCATGGTCAGAGGCTCGGACCCCGTCAGGTAGGGGCTCAGACCGGCTTCAACAAATAGTTTGGTCGCCGTGGCAACAGACGAACCTTCAGCCAGCTCCAGGAGAGTTTTAGCTGAAACACAGAAAAGACATTTAAACCCCAGTGACTGATACTGTCACGACTTCAGGTACTACTGCAGGTAGTTTAGACAGATGCAGGAGTATGAGATACTGTAGTACTTCAGTAGTACATGCAGTATGAGTAGTGTCAGTACCTGAGTCGGGGATGAGCAGCTCATTGATGTAATGGATTACCCCGTTGGTTCCCAGCTGGTCTTTCTTGGTGATGATGGCCTTCCCGTTCAGAGTCATCTGGTCTCCGTCACAGCCGACCTCCAGCACGGTGCCCTGCAGAGTCTCCATCGGCGTCCCCGACACGATCGACTCGGCACAGTGCATGTGCTTCAGGATGTGGTAGTTCAGCAGGTCTGCGGGGGGGGGGGGGGGTAGTCAGTGTGAAACTACAGAATCAGTAACTGAGTATCTGTACACAGTGAGCGCCTTCTGCTGGTCACCTTTCAGAGCCACAGGGTCTCCCAGGATCCTGTTCAGGGTCTCCTGAGGAATCTTTTCAAAGGCCTCGTTGGTGGGAGCGAAGATGGTGTACTGACCCTCCTCCTCCAACATGGCGGTCAGACCTGCGGCAGCGATGGCCGTCTGAAACACAGCAGAGGAAGTCAGGGACCGAGATCTGGATCTGATTCAGGATCAGACTCACCAATCAACCGAAGCACTCACACGTAGCGTCTCCAGGTCCTCATCCACGTCGATGAGCGTGTGCACGTTGTTGGAGACGGCGGTGATGACACGGTCGACCACGTGCACGATACCGTTGGTGGCATGTTGGTCGGGTTTGATCAGACGAGCGCAGTTCACGGTCACAATCTGAGGAGGCGAGAAACAGGAGTTTAATGTTCATCAGCTGATGAGTTACTGATGATTGCTGTCTGTTACTGATGATGTGTTTACGGTGTTTACATCATACACCTGTTACTGTGTGTTACTGTGTGTGTTACTGTCTGTTACTGTGTGTCTCAGTATGTGTCTCAGTATGTGTCTCAGTGTCTCTCAGTGTGTCTCTCAGTGTGTCTCTCAGTGTGTCTCAGAGTGTCTCTCAGTGTGTGTCTCAGTGTGTGTCTGACCCCGTTGCTGTAGTGGTGGATGTGGACGTGGAAGTCCTGGTACATGGAGGCGAAGGAGGATCCATGTCCCAGCCGCCTCGGAGGTCAGGGCGGCGGGTTCACCATGTGGTAATGAAGAGCATTCAGCAGCTCACAACCACGCTGCTCACCAGAGCCCAGGATCTCCTGCAGCAGCACGATAAACAAACACAACATCACACACAAACTGTCATCACATCCTCCACCATCCAGCTGCTCACTGCAGTTTTAAACAAACAGGTGGTTATACTTTGTTGGGGACTATTTTGCGGCTGGATGAATCCACCTTTTGGCTCCTGTGTGAGCTGTGGTACTGACTGTGGGCAGAGCGGCCCAGGCCTCGTTGCTTGGGGCGCAGAACAGAAGCTTCCTGACCTTCGATCTCTCCCTCAGTTTGGCCCGGGTCGTGCACATCTGAGCAGAGGCCCCACTACACCCAGAGTGCTGTAGATGTTCACCAGAGGCAAGCGCTTGCAGCGACACACACAGACACACACTCAACACTGATGCTATCTGCTTTAAAACCAAAGAGGAGATTCATCTGGGAAACTCAGACGCCTGTTTCAGGAACACAAAGGAGGTCAGAGGTCAGGAGGTCGAGGTCGACTGCTGGACAGCCCTTCTCCAGGAATCTTCATAACCAGGACAGCATTCAGAGGTGATCACCCTGCAGCAGGAAACACACCAGAGGAAACATGAGGAGAGTCCTCCCCTGTCTCCCTCCCTCTGTACCTGAACAGTCGCCCTTCACTCCCGACTTGGTTTCAGCCTCAGGTGGAAAAAACTTCATTTCTCCATAAAACTTCAGTTTTCCACCTCAGAGTCTCATAACTCTGTCGAAACATTTCTGCTTCAGGAGACATATAAATTTCCGTCTGTGTATAATGATGCTAATAGTTATAACTGAACAGGCTGAGAGAGCAGGTTCAGTCTGACAACACACATAGCTACACTTTTATATCCAGAGTGACTGGACCTGATCTGGACCTGGATTGTAGGGTTGTGTAGTTGTTATGTTGGTTCCTGATCCTGGTTGTTGAATCAGCTGATGAACTCACAAAGTCTCAGATCATCGATCAGACGGTGAACATTGTTTGGAACGCTACACCTGTCCACTACAGGGTTTACCTGTTAAACATTGTTGTTAGCACTGAACAGATCATCAGTCCATCAGACAGACAACCATCTGCCAATTCTTCATCTCATACAGGTGATGATTAACCTGCAGGTGTCCTGACTGAGGATCATGCTTGTAACATCAGGCTCAGATCTGCATTTAAAACACAGAGAAATTGGAACTTTGGTTCTGTGGTTCCTCCCCACCCCCACCCCCAGATCCAGTCCAGCTGTGCCACATTATCACTGAGAACCATCACTCAGTTCATTCTGAATTTACACTGCCAGAAGAGACATTTAAAACCTGAACCTGTTGGTTGAACATGTGACCTCTGACCTCAGTCTGAGTCTGAAAAATAAATGGAGCTGCAACAGAAACAAAACCTGATCTGAAACATCCAGGACCAGGTCTGTGACCAGTCTGTGACCATGTCTGCATTGGGCGTTCACACCAGGTCTGTGGTTCGATTCTCTGTTTTGACTCTGAGAGCAGCACATGTGGGACTGTAATGAAGCTGAGCTCAGCGCCAGTAGCCTTCATGACTTCTGTAGATTTCCATAATAAATGTGGCTCAGCCGTCTGGGCCTATAAAGCCATTTCCCCAGAGAAGAATCTGCAGCCAGACCAGACGCCCGGACGGGGACCCACACCCACCGCCAGGAAAAAACACTCAAACCACCAGGAGCCCACCGAGCTCCATACCTCCTGTTCACTACAAAATAAAACGCCAGGCTGAAGAGAAAGTTTGACTCCGCTTGGAAACAAGTTTCTGAATAGAAACGATTTCCACAGAGTCATTTACTGCTGTATGTTTTCAGAGCCGACAGTGAACAGGGAATCACAGAGTCTGACTCCTGTTAACACTGCTGAGCCAGGAGTCAGAGACCGCAGCTGAGAAACAGCAATCAGTAGTTGCAGAAACTGGTCCTCTGTAAATAGATAAAGACCCCCCTATCAGAGCCCAGTGTCTGGTATATTTATAGAGCATAAGCAGACTTGCTGCAGCAGGACCAGGTTTAGACTGGGTCTGAGCTGAGTTTGTTGATCAACAGAAACTGTTTTACCAGTTGATCAATGGTTTCAACAAGTTTTCTATCAAACATCTGATCTCTTGCAGCTTCTTCAGCTGCGTGAGAGTGTTTCAAATCAAACTGATTCTTTTCTGGTTTTTGGTCAAAGGTTAATTGGTTAACTAGGTTAAGATTAATCAATGAAAACACCAGGCAGCAGCAGAGACCAGGACCACTCCACATGAGACCTGACCGGAAGATCCAGTCCAGATATATCATGGAAGTTAACCTGATGGTTCATCTCAGCTTTAAACATTCAGATTGTGTTTAGTGTTGCATAGCTTCACATTAACATGAGCGCAGCAGGTCTTCAGTGGTTTTACAGATAAAGATCAGTGTCTGATACTTTTGGCCTTTAAATGTTTCTGTTGGACTCTGGGTTCAACAGTTAAACAAACTGGGAGGCTCTAATGAAAGACTGTTTCTTTAATCTGTATCTACTGTACAGAACACTGCACTTTGAAACTGGTCTCAGGTCTCGCTGCAGCAGCTTTAATAAAATCAAATGAACCGTGGTGGAGACAGAGAAAGAAAGCTGCTGCAGCCTCCGATCACTCAGCAGCAAAACAAACAGATGGAGATCAGGCCACCGAATGTGTGTGTGTGTGTGTGTGTGTGTGTGTGTAAAAGGCACACACTGGACTTGATTATCAAACTAGATGGAACCGACTCTATTCTCCATATAAACAAAGATGGCCGGGATTTCGACAAAACAAACAGAGTGGGGAGGTCGCAGTAATCCAGCTTGGGGGGCCGAACCCAGCAGGAAACATCCAGAGAAACAATGACTTTAACGTCAGACAGAGAGAAACTTCTGAGGCTCAGTCACCACCTGTCAGGATCGAAGGTTCAGAGACAAACATTCATTCATCCAGCTGCTGACATGTCGCCAGACTGAGCCTATCAGCAGGTTAAAGAGTGAATGAGTGAATGAATGAGACAGATCGTGAGAAACAGAAGAAGACCCAGGACTGAACCCTGTGGAGCTCCAAGAAACCACAGCCTGTCTGTTTTAACTGTTTGACTGCAGAATCGCTCAGGAGGTCTACAGCTCCAGGAAAAACTTTATTCATCTATGCGAAAGTAGAAAACAAACGAAATTTCAGAGTTAAGATTGCTGGCATACTCACTGACTGAAATGAGAATTCTTCATGAATAGAAATGTTTTATCAGTAAATGATGAATCATTGAGCTGCAGATTGGGTGCCGACTGAACACCAGTTTAACTTGAGATAGTTTAACTTTCTGAACTGATTCAGATCAGCTGCTGACTGAGTCTACACCAGCTTGTCGGGACCAGAGGGCTGGGGCCCTCTGCTGGACCCTCTGACTGCCCCACAGAGACCCAGACACACAAACAGACAAAGACTGACTGTTCCCACACACACACATTAGACATTACAAAACATCCTACCAAGTGTAAATGTAATTAATCAACATGATAAGAGCTATGTTTGTGCTGACCTGTGTAGAGATACCATCCTAACAGCTTCACTTCCTACAAACATCCTCAGAAACTCTACCTCTTTTCCGTTTCCTGATCTGAAACTGAAAGAACTGTTTCAGAAGTTTAACATCCTGAACCACAACTACACTCATCACAACTACACATCATGTAAACACACGACCATTGATGTACGGGTTACAGCACAGACCTAAGAGACATGGAGACAGAAGAAAGGGAGAAAGAAGTCCGAGGATAGACAGAGAAACTTATAAGACAAGAGGACGACAGAAGAGACAGAAAGAAAGGAGAGAGAGAAGAGAGGAGACAGGAAGAGTATAAACCAATGTCTGGTGTAGAAGAAGAGAAATGCAGAGACAGAAATATTGAATCGCTTCCACGGTAACGTGATGAATCATTTTGATCATATTTAATAAAATGAATAAACATCTGTTTATTGTTTCATGGAAATTGAACGCACTGTCTGCCCACGAGCCAACCACAGTTCTGATTATCACAGGAACTGACGACGTCAACGACGCCTACGAGCCCCAAAGATACTTGGAACAGAGAGGAACATGAAAATCTACGACCACCCAAAACCACCCCACCCCCATCATCAGCTCCTCCTGAGGATCCATGTACAGATCTGAACATCAGCCCTGGTTCAGTTTCAGGAGATCTCTGGATGTGAACCTGGACCTCTGTGAACCTGGACTCTGACTGACAGTCCTGATCTCTGCACCACCACCTCCCGTGACTCTGCTGCTGTTGATAATCATTTAAAACACGCTTCCGAAGGATCAGCCAGAGTTTATTTCTGTTTAGTTTTACAGAAACATCATCTGCAGCAGACAGAGCTGAACCTGCTTGTAAACTGTGTAGTTTCTGTCTCTCATACTGTCTGTCAGTCTACATCCAACATGAAGCTGCCAGTGTACCACTGAGCCTGATCCAGACTGAGTCCCAGATGTGGACAGGAAGAATCAGAGACCTGATCTGCCCAGACTGAGTCCATCAGGACCAACCTGCAGCTGAAACCCCAGATCAAACTGTGGCTGGGGTGTAGTTTCAGTCTGAGTTTGGGCCAAACAGCCTGTCCTCTCTGAATCCAGACCAGACCTCCTGTCTCCTAAATCTCTCATGGATCTATTTACCTCGCTGCTCCACTTCCGTCATGTTCATAGCTCTGCAGGGCCACAGGAGCTGTGTTTTACCCAAGAATGTGCTTATATAAAGATGCAGAGGATTTGGGGATTTAGCACGTTTCTCTACAGCTCGCTCCAAACACACGTCAGCCACAAATCACTCTTTTCAACGAACTAGCTTTAATGTTCAGGTTCTACTGAGGACTGAGACAGGAACATAATTAGCAGAGACCGATTGTCTCACACACACACACACACACACACACACACACACACACACTGGTCTTTCTATGGCTGTGAGGTCACTTATTAACATAACACATTCCCCTGTTCCTAAACACAACTAAAACCCGAGTCTAACCTGAACTTTAAAAACTGCTGTTTGAGGTTGTGAGGACCGGTCTACACACACAACTGTAGAAAGACACACACTACACAGACACACACACACATACACTCTTTGCTTTAATCCTGTTCAGCTCATGCAGAGTGAGATCTGCGACACAGCTGGTCCACTGCTGCCAGAGCCTCATTAATAATGTGTGTGTGTGTGTGTGTGTGTGTGTTCTGCCAGTCTGACTGGAGTTTCTTTGTTTGAGTCTGAAAGCATCAGATCCTTCACTTCATTATCAAACCTGAAAACATGTCGCTGCAGTAAATCGAACAAAGATTCAGTCCTGAGTGACAGTAGAAAACCAGAGAAAAGACTCACAGACTCAAGGAACTTTAAAAAACTTTTTAAAACTTTAAAACGTTTCAGAGAAAGTTCTTCCCTTTAGCAGCTGGTGTTTGAGATTGTATGAGGTTTCTACCAATTCCAGCTGCTGAGAATGTAAAATGAGAAAACAGTAACTCCAGGTAAGGTTAGGACCAGAACCAGACCAGGACCAGTGACGATCGACTTGACGGCCTGATGAACGGATCGTCAGTAAACATATCACTGTTACTTACACCGTGTAGCTGAACTTCACAGACCCCAGCAGCTCTGACCTTCATCACCTCTACATCACTGCCAGGAGTCTCTGCAGCGTTCGTACGAGAATAGACGTTAAATCTAAAACCAGAGGGAACTAAAGCAAACACATGAACGTGTCCTGTGGAGAAACCCTGCAGAAAACTGACACTGATGGTTCTGCCAGACTGACGTCTTTCTGTTTGCAGAGGTTATATAAGAGAAGGCAGGACATTCTCCGGAGAGGGACATTCCTCCGGCCCACTAAACACAACCAGCCGTGTCCAGCAGGACCAAAGTCACATTACACAAAACTAAAAAGACAAAACAGGTTCAGAACCAGGACCAGGAGAAGAGATCAGTCGGAGAATGACTGACAAACACCCCATCCACCCCTTGATAAAAAATATGAGGAACTTTTCAGTCTGTTTAAACTGGTCCGTTTAGATGTGAAGTGGACTCAGACAGATCAGACTCAGACTCACGGGTTTTCCGCAGATCTTGCGATGGTACCACTGCTTGCAGTTATGGAACATTTCTTATCAGTGCTTTTAATCTGCTGCATGGCACAGACGTTTGGTCTTGAAAGAGAAAGAGAGAGAGACGTGAAAGTCTTCATCAGACGCAGGTCATATGATCAGGACACAGGTAATTTTAATAAACATTAAATTCACTGATTAAACCTTTAACGTGAGAGGAGACTGAGGAGCAGCAGCATGAAACTCATCCAGGTCAGTTTCATCTATTTCATCATCTTCAGTCTAAACTCGTACCTTGCTATTTTTCTACCTAATCTACAGAGACGTGTTTAAACAGTTATAAGGTGACAGTCAGAGATACTGTCCAACCCTGGAATGACTGTAAATCACCAACACAAGAGAAACATGAGAAAACGCTAAATCTGCTTTTTCTTTTCCTCTTTAACAGTTGAGACCATGAACAGTCAGTTCCAGATGTTTCTGGGTAACATCTGTTATTGATCAGACTGAAACATCTTCAGCTGAAAGAGAAACTGATTCAGTTCAAAGTCTGAATGTTTGAAGATCAGAGTTTATGTTAAAGATTTCTGATTCCACTTAAACCATAAGAGTCAGTTTTGCTGTGACTGAAGATGAAGAGTTAAAGATCAGGACCTGGTTTTTATTGATAAATGAGCAGCAGACTGAGAGGAAATAAAACAGTGATTGATTGTCGATCAGATATAAAATAATCAATAAGTCGCAGCCCTGAACTGTCTTCACTCAGACTCGCTACAGAGAGAGAAACAGTCCGGTTCGTCTGTCTGGAATGAAACTCACCCCTGCAGTCGGCCCTGATCCGGGCTGTGCTGAGGACCCGCCTGGTATTACACTGGGCCAGTAGACCGTCAGAACCAGGGCCAGACCCACCCAGGACCAGAACACGCGCCTTCATCTTCTGATCAATAAAAGACCAAAAATCCTGCTGCCAGACTCGCTTTCCTTCGTCCTGCCCAGCCCGCAGCCCCCAGGATCCAGGAGCGATTGTGATTTATAGAGGGAGGAGGAGGGGGAGGAGGAGAGGGAGGGCGAGACACAAGACGCCGAGATGAGGAACTGAAGAAAATCTAAACCACAGAGAATCGAAGTTGAAGGACATAGTAAACTGGGAGGGAAGGAAAGGAAGGAGGGAGGAAGGAAGGAGGGAGGGAAGGAAAGAAGGAGGAGGAAAGGAAGGAGGGGAGGAGAGACAGAGGTGTTGAAAGGTCCATGTCCATTAATCTCATCAAACCACTGATGTACAACTAAAGCAAAGGCGCCTCTGGGAGAGGGAGGACAGAGAGGGAGGGTTTTGGGTGAGGGTGGGAGGGGGTGGAGGGTGAGTTTGGTTGTGGTGTATCTGTGTTAATGTTGCCATGATGCACTGTGTTGAATTTTACTGAAACCTGAAAACCAGAAAACAACAAACAACAAGTGACAGTGAACGCAGCAACAGACTGAACTGCCCCATAAACATCTGTCACACATCTGTCCATCTTGTCCGAAGGAGATCATGATCATTGACAGAAGACGCCCTGCGGAGCTGGTCAGTGACTCGATGCTGATGCTTCTGGTTCATCTGTGTTCCTGTTGACCAGGTCCAGGTCCGATCTGCATCATGAGAGCAGAGCCTGATCCAGGACGCCAGAGTCTCTGAGTGTGTGGACCGCATTTCAATGGTTTTACCAGGTCCTCTCTCAGTGTCTCCACAGAAAACCAAACAGAGACTGGATCTGATCTCAGACCTGATGAAGCTCCCAGACAGAGTCACAGCAGCTCAGAACAAACAACAACAACAATGTCAAGTTTATTTCCTGAGAACAGACTCTGATCCTGCATCAGTCTCCTTGTTCTGACTCCAGCCATTTAGCTGTTCTGTTCAGACCTCAGCCCTGGTCCAGGTTCAGGGAAAGGTCCTGGTCTGGGTCCATGGCCCTTTGTCCACATGGTCAGTCTGGAGAGAGCTGCAGGACTTCAGAGGATTCAAACTGACTCTGACCCAAACGCTTCTCTGATGTTTAACTCATCTGATAAATGTCTGAGGAGTCAGATCTGGATCAGACTGGATCCTGCTGGGACTGGAGTCCGCTACAGTTTCCAGACAGAAGTTTAGGACGATTTCAGAGGAAACATTTTGAAATAAACAACATGGAGATGAGTTTGCTGTGAAACAGTGAACAGATCTAACATTTCAGTCAGAGGAAAAGAAGCTGGATTCATTCTCGTTGCTGCTTTCATGTACCAGAGATAAAATCTGACATGTGTAAACTAGCCAGCTGTGACACAGTGCTGCATTCATGAGTGGAACCCAAAGCTGGGGTGAAACAACAAAGAAACACAAATATGGAAACTTCCTGTGGCTGTGGAGTCATTTCTACTTTAAATCACAGCTCAGCTCAGACAGGTAACTCACAGCAGTTGAGTACATTTACTCACCTACAACTTGAGTATTTTATACTAGCTTTATACAGTTTCTGATTTGGCAGACTGATCACAGATCAGTTTATATGTAAAAATAATAGTTTATAGAGAACAGTTAAACTTTAACATTGGGTTTCTGCCTTTAGTTTTGTTAAAGTCCATTTTGCAGATACATTACTGCAGCCTAGTTTTACTGAGGTCATGTTTTATGTTCAGATTAACAGAGGTATTGTTCTGCAATTACTTTTAGCCTGTAAATCTCCTGATCCCAGATCAGCTGAAACCGGTGAGTAAATACCATATAAAACCTCTAGATAATATTTAAATCTAATCAACACATCTCTCCTGCTGGAGTGTAAAACGTGAATCTGCAGCAGAAAGTCAAAGTGTCTCATCTCAGTCTTTGGTTCAGATGAACAGAAACTGACGCAACTGTTCTCCAGCTGTTTGAGTTCTGCAGATCCTCAAACTGTGGAAGGACAGGAATGTAAAATGTACAAGTAAAAAAATCTCAAACAGGAGGAAAAGATTACATCCATCCACCCGAATTTCTCCTATCATCGACTTTCTTTATACTAAGTTGTCATTATTACTTCAGCTACTAGAGGTCACTCTGATCTATAACACGTAACAATGGGTCGTAATAATCTGCAGAGACGACCTTTCGCAGGACAACATTAATCTTCTTCTATGAGGAGGTCCACAAACCAAGGCTCATGTCCTGTGTTTCACCTGAAGTATTTTCATTACACACAGTTTGATTTTTAAAGGCTGACAACCGTAGTTTTTCAACTTAATGTTTTAAAAGTGACTATATTGACAATGTAAATGAGGGAAATATAACAAATGTCATTTCCTGCTGGAGTAGAACTATGCACAGAAACTGGGATATAAATGTTCAAATGAATAAAAACAAAGAAAACAGATTCAATAAAGTATGAAAAATTAAACTGACGTTTTAAGGTCATAGAGGGATATTATTAGTATAAATATAAATTTATATATATTTATAGTTTCCTTTATTTTTAATGGGTTTCTTTGCAGATGTCATGAACCCAGAGAACTGTAAACTCTCCCTTCACTGTCGATAAGCGTGGGGTGTCACTGCATAGAAAATGAACATAGATGGAAACATTCGCCTAGAGAGATGACGTGGCCGACGGTTTGAGGTTACGACTCGCTGAGGTGAAGTCATCACCTGAGGACAAGACACAAAGACAGAAACGCCTGGAGATGTAGCTCAGCTGCTCAGAGTCTGAAACAGGCAAACCAGATCATTCAGGTCTGAGGATGAGTTTCACTTTGTCACATCATTAAATTTAACAATGTCTCTTTGTTCTCAGTAGCCGTTCTGAAACCGGTAAAACCACTTTTAATGTTCATAGGCCAGAATCCATTACTTCAGCTCTGTGGGAATACTGAGATTTTATTTAGAATAAATATCTGAATAAAGTCTCTGATACTTTATATATGTTCAACTCACAACAAACATAGCGAGCCTGAAGTGTTTATAATGTTGTTTATGTGATGTTATTTATGAGATGGATTCTCAGTGATTCTCATTAATGTTATTTTTATAGGTAAATACTTTAATCTTCTGTCTGTTTGTTAGTTTCAGTATTTAGAGATTTAACAGACGATAAGCTCCAGATTTTCACTCAGCTGAGTCACAGAGCTGCAGCTTAAAACACTTTAAAGACACTGTTTATATTCTTGTTTATATTTTACAGGACCTCTACACACACACACACACTCTGCCAGCTGAATTTTTAATAAGGATCAGCAGTGATGCATAACAGGAGCCAAAGGCCTGGACTTAGACCAGAGACGTGGTGTTGGGCTGCAGATCCAGTTCTGGTGGAGGTCTGTGAGACAGAGAACCTCTGTCTGTCTGAGAGGTGAAGTGGAGAATCTCTCAGGTTTGGACTTACAGCCTTTTCACCCTTCCCTCACATCCTGCGCTGATGCAACAAAACCGACACAGAGACCATCAGACAGAATTGGAGAACGAGCCTGAGAGCAGCCTAAAGCAAGACCAGAACAGACCGAGACCAAGACCAGACCGAGACCCAGACCGCACCAGACTGAGACCTATACACAGAGAACAAGACCAACAACAGATCTAGAGTAAAACCAGTTCAGACCAAGACCAGATCAGACAGAACAGATCTAGAACAGATCTAGAACAAGTGTTCACAGCTGCCTGACTGTGGTCTGATGTATCAGCTGATACCAGCTCACTGCAGACAAATGGCATCAGTGAATATCATGTCAGCCCAGAAATAAACTAAATTAATATCATTATCAGTTATCAGTTATCAGCCAACAGCTAACAGCCAACAGCCAACAGCTGGGCCATCAGCCAACAGCCAACAGATAACAGATAACAGATAACAGATAATGTCTAACAGCTCAGTGTGACCTGAATTCTCCTCCTCTGACCTCTGGGACCTTTCCACTTGTAAACATTTAAAAAGAGGGAAAATATTTCAAGTTTACGCTACAACACACCGTCAGTCAGTGAACACACCATCAGTCAGTGAAATTTCAACGCCAGTCGGTGAACACGCTAGTCGGCATTAAACTGCTGTAAAACTCAATAAATAAGTTACAAAACTCCAGTAAAGAAACTACAACCCTGAACTGGAGGAGATGGACTGTGTGTGTGTGTGTGTGTGTGTGTGTGTGTGTGTGTGCAGATGGCCTGTCACACAGAGCTGCTTTGGTGTTCAGGACTGCCCAGGTTTCCAGCAGATGTTCACAGGGCCAAAGGTCACGAGTCGGGGAGTAAAGAGCAGCTTTTACTGACTGATGTCAGACGTCACTGAGGAGTGAAGAAACACACACACACACACACACACACAGAGAGAGAGGTTTCAGTGTAGTAGAGCTCCCTCTGCTGGTGGCAGAGAAAACACCTCCTCATTCAAACATTTAGATTTAAACATTTTATCTTCTGTAACTGATGGATGAGTTAAAACAGGACCCGGTTGCTCCACCCTGAGGTCCTGCACCTCAGAGCCTGAACACAAACTGGACCTTCAGGACCGTTACAGGACCAGACTCAGTTTGAGCTGCTGTTACTAATAAACTGACACCTCAGTGGATCAGACAGTTCAGTCTCTGACCAGGTAAAAAAGGAGAGATGACATTTACACCTGAAGTTTTGATCTGTAGAAGCAGGACGTTATAGAAACTTTGCAGAATTTATTGATTGATCGATTGATCGACCATTGATCAGGATCTGTCACCAGAGTCACTGCTATTTAAAACATGCAGTGTGTGCTTCACTGTCATCTCTACATGTTTCTATAAGACACTGTGTGATGTGTTCAGGGACCTGTGATAGAGATGAATCTACAAAGAGTTTAGAGTTTTTATATAAAATATTTAGTTTAGAGCCTCTTTAATAAAGACTGAATCTGTGGAAGAAGAAGAGGAGGAGGAGGAGGAGCTGTTTCTGGAAGCTTCTCCTCCTCCTCCTCCTCCTCTTCTTCTTTGTGAGTCACAGACACAGTTTCATGATGGAAACAAAAAGCAGCTGATACCTGATCTGTTGACTCGCTCCACCCACTGCTCCACCTGAACAACAGGTATCAGTTACTGTCTCTGATGCATTCAGGTGCCATCTGAATCCCAGACACTCTGCACCTCACCTCTGAAATTCACAGAAAGCCTGGGATGGTCACATTTGCAGGAGCACCTGAAGGCAGCATCCCTCACACGAACCATGAGACCAAAGATGGTCTATGAAGAGGAGGAGTCACTCTGTTCAGTCTGACTCCTCCAGCAGCTGATGGAGACTAACTCTCTCTGATCATCACTGATCAATCTGATTGATTATCAGCTGCTGATTATAACACCTGCTGCTGTTCACTCACCTGCACAGGTACGGCAGCAGCATTAACATGAATAAAGATGAAGCTGTGTTTATCATCATTGACAGAAGATCAAACTGTCCCTCTGAGATATTGAAGGTTACACTACAGAGGATAAATCTGCAGTCTGGATCCAGAACCCAGGTCCAGGATCCAGGATCGAGGGTCTGGGACAGTCCTGAGCAGAGACAGACTTCAGTTTCCTCTAATCTCCACTTACTGATTCAGTTCCTGAAGGTTGGAGCAGAGTGAGACCTCTCTCCTCTCAGTCCCATCTGTGGTGAGAGTCAGAGGGAGGAAGCAGAGACCTGCAGAGACCTGCAGAGACCGGAGCAGTCTGACAGAACAGAGACCGAAGCAGCAGAACCCTCTCTTTGGTTCAGGTCTTCACTGAGACTCAGACCTGCAGCTGTGTGACCCACTGTGAGGACTACAGAGGGGGGGGGGGGGACCCTCATGTGAAGATCAACTCCAGCTCCTCCACTTATATTTGACTTTCCTTTGGTTCTGGTTCTGGTTCTGGTTCTGAGATGCCGGTGCAGATCCCGGACGACTCAGACTTCTCCTCCTTCAAAGACCAGTGTCTGAGCTCTGACGGATGGATCAGCCGCTACAACAAGGGAGGGGTGACGGTGTGGTGCCGGGAGGAGGAGAGCAAGACGGTCCAGAAACTCAAGGTGAGGAACCTGCACCACCTGCACCACCTGCAACTACACCACCAACACCTGCAACTATACCACCAACATCAACACCTGCAACTACACCACCAACACCTGCAACTACACCACCAACACCTGCAACTACACCACAACACCTGCAACTACACCACCAACACAAACAACACCTGTAACTACACCACCAACACCATCACCAACACCTGCAACTACACCACCAACACCATCACTAACACCTGCAACTACACCAACACCTGCAACTACACCACCAACACCAACAGAACCATCTGAGACAGAGTCTGGTCCAGCAGTTAACAACCCCAAAGGTCCAGTTTGTGTTTAGTCTGTGCTGATGAACTAAACCAGTTCATCCTACTATCATCTATGATAACAGAGTTTATTAAGTTATCATTAAACTTTAACAGAGTCCTGTGATTTGATGCCCACGTGTCATTAGTTCAGTTCCAGTCAGTTAATCAGAGTACATATTTAGAGACATTGACCTGGATGTAAAACTGGTACAACCTGTTTTCAGTTATTAATGTAAATTTACACTGAGCTCAGATCTGAGTGTCGTTCTACTGCTTCACTGTGACGAGAGGAAGCTGATAAGTTACAGTTTTTGCATCAATGAAGAAAAACAAAGTTTGATTCTAGCAGGTGCTAACGTTAGCCAGCTAACCTAGCTAACGTTAGCACCCTGATATAAGCTGTGGGTTTTACAGGGTGTTTCAGTTCAGTCCCTGCAGAGATGAATGAAGCTGACCTTACAGCTGTCTGCACTGAGAGAAAACATTAATGAAGAGAATAATCAGTCGATTCAGAATAAAACTGATTTTATTTACTGATTGTTGTTTAGACCTCCTGTCACCATGACAATGGCTGTTTTTACTGGGATGGATAAAACAGTGGATTCATACTCTGATCAGGATCAGGATAGAAACTGTAGAGGGGAGGGGAGAGTTGATGCCTTGCTGAGTGGCTCCTGGGCAGCAGGTCCTCAGTGTGTCAGACAGACTCTGTGACCTTCATGTAGAACAGCTGATCAGAGGTTGTAAACAGCTCGGTGCCTCCTGCAGAGGAAAAGCAAACCGCCGCTCAGCGTCAGCGCGCTGAAAAATTCAGAGCGGAAAGGAAAAGGTAACGGCTGGAAACCTGAGGAGGCGTTCAACCGACACAGAGCTGGAGACGCTCCAGCAGAGAGGGAGGACGGAGACATGAGGACAAACCAGTCTACCTCAGTCCACTTCAGTCCAGGTCAGAGATTTTCCCTCTTCTGTTGTTTCAGAGGGAAACTTTGGTCTGTAGCTGCAGTGAGGATGGATAGATGAGGTGTGTGTGTATATGTAGGGGGAGGGGGTCCATCCACAGTCCAGATGACAGATCAGCTGATCAACGTGTGGACACACCTGTCACCTGCAGGTCAAAGCAGTGAGCCATTGAGCAGCAGCCAGTGTTGTGTGGAGGGTTTTCTCTGCCCTGGGTTTCACCTGTCAGGCTCCAGGCTGCAGCTTTAATAGTTTAATGTGGTTGTGGTTTTTCTCAGTTGCTGGTGTTACAGGTGTGATGTACCTGAGTCCACCTCAGGTGAAGGTTCATGTTTCACAGTCAGCAGGAGATTAATGAGTTGCTGTGTGAATCTGTGGAGCTGAAACTGACGAGTTCAGTCTCAGTGTTTTCAGAATAAAAGCTGTAAAAAAGCCACAGTGGACTTTAAACAACAGACAGACTCAGAGAGCAGCTGAGAGGTGGAGACCAAACACAGAGCTACCACAGGGGGAAGAGATTCATCAGGTGAAGACAAACTCCACCTGAATCATCATGTTGATCTGTGACTGATGGATGTGGAGTTAATCAGCAGGTCTGTGTTTCCTGATGAGTCCAGGTTTAATGTATTCAACTGTTACCTGTCCATCTAGTGGACATCAGTGGAACTGATTGTATGTTTGCTGCGTGAGGTCACTGTCTGGTAAGCGAGCTAACTGTTAGCCTCAGCTAACCAATGAGACTGAGAGCAGAAAGACAAGATGTTTAATCTGTCACAGTGACCTCCACCTGGAAACAAATCTGCCTCAGACTGAAACAACCAGCAGCTGATCCCTGATCTGTTTACAGACTCAGATCTGTCCAGGAATGACTGCTCAGCCTGACCTCCTCTCTGCTTCATACAAACAGCTAACAGCTAACACACATCAGATTTAATGTCACTGATGCTCCTGACAGACATCAGAGCTGTTTCTACTGTAAACCTGGTTCACTGTGAGGAACCAGGTGAAGCAGATCATTAGCTCCTAAATCTTTAATTATTGATGAGTTTGACCTGAGGCTGACCACAGGAAGTCACACACACACACTCACACACACATAGAGGCAGAGCTACTGCTGCTGATGATGATGAAGATGATGATGATGGCTCCTGTTTTAATAATTCAGAGAGTCTTTCTGTAGCAGTGAGGTGCTTCTTCTCTTACATGAATATTTAAAGTCTCTGGAGCTGGAGCTGGGTGGGGGGGTGGGGGGTGTTTAACAGTTTCACCTGTGGAACCTGACAGACAGACTGACAGTTCATCAAGAGTCAGAACAGGAATCAGTTTCACCTCTGTGAGTCCAGATCAGTTAGGTCCAGTACAGATCAGTACAGATCAGTCCAGGTTTAACTGATCTGAGCCTGTTTAGACTGTGGAGGTTTATCACCCTGACACCTGTAAAGATCCTCTGCTCAAAGAATTTGTTGGGACAGATAAGACAGCCTCCCTGGACTCCTGGACCCTGACTCTCTGACAGTCTCAGTCCTGGATTCTGTGGGTCTCTGCCTCCATGTCTGATTGTCTCAGTCTGACTGATAATACTCACTGTGACAACCTTCTCCACTGACACAGAGCTGTTCTGGTTAAACTGGTTCCGAACCTGAACTTGAACCTCGGTTCTTCAGTCTTTAGAACTGTAGACTGGGTCTGTCAGTGTAAACCAGATTAAACTGGTCCAGGATCAGTCTCTGTGCTGACTGAGGAGACAGAGCAGAGGTTTTATCTTCAACATGTCAGTTAAATATTCGGGAATAACTTTAGCTTTAACAGTTTTATCTCATGGTGCATTACAGCTGCTGTTACATTTACTGTCCTGCTGTTTCACTGTAACTTTCAGCTCTGTAGAGTCTCAGAAACCAACAGTGATGACACAACCTGATCTCTGTGATTTACTGAGTCTGTTACAGAGGAAGGAAAGAGATGAATGTGGATGTTTCCTAAAGCCTTCGTGAGCTTTTCTTCCTCAGATCAGAGGACTCTGTTTCTCTGTGGATCTTTGGTCTAGATCGTCGTCAGGGAGATGACGTTTCATCCTCAGTTTGTTGTGGTAACGTAACATCAGGAGGAAATGAGCTGGAGCCACTTAAACATTATTTAAACTACTTTCCTGCAGCTTTTTCACCCAGCTGTTTCCTCTGTGGAGACATTAAAAATGTAAAGGACAGAGAGACACCTCTTCAGAGAGAGACAGGTGGAGGAGGAGGAGGTGTAGAGCCTGCTGCTGAGTGATGGACAGACAAAGACATGAAGCTCAGGACTTTATGAATGATTAAGCTGCAGCAGAGCCGTGCTGATTGAGTTACACGGAGAGTTTTATAGCACTGACCCTCACAATATCTGATGACTGCAGCTTAGCCGAGCCCCACGCTCCTGTAAGATTACAGCAGTGGAAAAAGGTGACGTCCTACAGTACGCAGCCGTCTCACATGACGTCCACTGAGCTCTGACAGGGAGGAGGGAAGCTCTGTTTTCAACCCACTGATCAGTCTGTTAGAAAGCTCTCACACAACAGACGACGACATGGAGGAAAATAACAGGATGAAAAAGAATGTCTAAAAAACAACGTTGACAGAAAGTTAAATAGAACTCAGATCATCAGAGGACTGGATTCACTGATGCGTTCAGGGGCCAAGCGTAGTTTAAAGAAGCAAATATAAACATCTGTTCTGAGATGAACTTAGGCTTCAGATGAATCTGCTGCCTGAATATGTGAAGATTTTATATTCACAGGATCTGATGAGTGAAGAGATGAGGACTGTGCAGCCGTCCTGAGTCCAGCCTCAGACTGAGGACAGAGTCTCTCACTGACAGACTGCCAAGGTTCTCCTGGATCAGACGGCTGGAGCTCAGTGATTTACTGTCGACTACGGCAAACTGTTGGACATCAGCACTAATCTCATCAGAGAATCTGAATGACTCAGCTGCTTTTGTTGCCTGGGGTTTGTTTGTTTTCAACAGAGAGTAGAAAAGTAAAATCTCACACATTCAAACAGAAAGAGGAAGATTCAGTAACAGCAGACGTTCAGAGATATACAGAAAGTCAGAATAATAAAATGAACTTTAATTCTAACAACAGAGGAGCTAGAACAGATCCCTGTGGAGTCACAGAGATGAAGAGTTTTCATCATCACCAGAGATGTCCTGTGGCTGAGGTGATGACTGACATCTCAAGAAAACAGGAAGAAGGACTCAGGATATATAGTCAGAGGTCAGAGGATCAGTCTGAAACCCCAGAACTCCTGATAAGATCTGAGCAGGAGAAAGTGAAGCTCTCATGTCCTGGTTTGCTGCTTAGGAGCCTCCGAGCAAGGCACCTTATGATCAGGTGTCTCCTGTAATAACAGTCAGTTTATCAACAACCTCTCTGTCCGTCCGTCCATTCAGCAGAGCTTCAGATAAATGATCCATCAGACAGAAACACATCAGACCTGCTGATTAACGAGTCAAACAGGACAGGTGAGATTTAACGAGGGAGTAATGAGCAGCAGGTGTTCAGTGATGAACAGGGTTTACTGTTGTTAGATTTATTATATTTTCTTTTATTGGAGCAGGGATTCATGGGTAATGTGTGTTTCTTCATCATTAAGTCAACGACCATTGATAAACTATAAAAGTCTCAGAGTTTGGTTTTTCTGCAGTAAAAACTCTGCAGAAGCTGCAGAATAAAACCAGCAGTGGTTGTGAATCATCAGTGTGTCTCAGATATTACACAACACATCTGCTGCATTTATAACTCTGAGTCTTCTCTCTGTGTTTCTGCTGCAGTTTGTCTCTGATATTTCTCCTTGATGAGTCTCAGAAAAACCATCCAGCTGATTTAACACTCAATAAAAAACCATGTGCAGATATGAAATCCTCTTCATGTCTCAGTCCTCTCCACTCAGTGTTTGTCTCCTGCTGATGTGCAGTTTGATGGTTAACAGCTCCTAATGCTTAGAAATGGGTTTGTAATATTATGATTCATAAATCCTGCTGTTCAGGGGAAGTGAAGGCATCATGTAGTTCACTGAAACATATCCTTTCACATCCTGTCAATAAACTGACACTGAACAAAGACTGTTTCTACATGTGAAGCTGTTCTAATGTTAATGATGGTGTAGATGTCGTTTTCCTCATCACTTCATCTGCAGAGTTTCTGACTCAGGTTCTACTGAATTCAACCCAGCAACAACGTCCTGGACTCAGAGAAACAGACTCATCATCACTAACTCTTCATTATTACTTGTTTCAGATTTCTCTGATGTTCCTGAACCTTACAGTAACATCACCTGTTGTAGCAGAAACAGCTTTACCTGGATCCTAACACTTGATGACAGAACAGTAACGTTGTCCAGCTATAACACAGGACTCTAACTAAACAAACTGCTGTATTAACAACAGAATATTTATAACACAACATGGACACTTTCCCACAGTTATGTGCTGAACTGTGACTCTGATCCTAACGTGACTGAAAACATCTGAAGGTGAAGACACCATGTCAGAACATTAATATAGTGATAACACAGTGTCCTTGTTAGCTGCTGTGTCCAATACTAATGATTCTGTTCTATTCTGTTCAGTTTATTCTGATTCAGGCTGCAGTTCCTCTAACATCCACCAGATGGTGATGTGGTTTTTACACATTCATCTCTCAGGACACACTGCTGTTCTGGTTTTAATCATTCATGGGTTCTGGTGTTAATAATGATAATCCTACAGGTTCCTGATCTCTGGAGGTTTAACTGAGTCCTCAGAGTATCAGACACATATTTCTGTCTCTCTGTTGTGTTTATCTCTTCAGTCTGATCAACAGTAACAGATGATTTCTACTGAAACTACCAAAGGAACCAGAACGAGTGAGAAGTGCTGAGAGTTTAAATATCTATAGATTGATTTTCAGTCACTTCAGTCAAAACAATCTGAGACCAGGATCTGATGTGAACCTACAGTGAAACAGGAAACTGGTCACACCTTAACTTTAAAAGGTGGCGGTCCTCAGAGGTTTGTTTGTCTCAGTTGTTCTCTGGTCCTGAAACTCATTGTTTTGAATAATGTGTCACATCAACAGGTTTAGATAAAGGTTTATAGACTCTGATGTTACAGCTGATCAGAGCATCAGATGGTTCTAAACAGACTCTAACTGTATAAACCAGTCAATTCTGTCTTCAATAACTGGCTGTCCTCCATCTGTCTGTCTGTCTGTCAGATGAGGATAGTGTGTAAAGACGTGACGGCAGACACACTGTACGACGTCCTCCATGACACCCCCTACCGCAGGAAGTGGGACACCAACATGATCGACACATATGACATCGGCAGACTGACCGTCAACGCAGACGTCGGATATTACTCCTGTTAGTTCAGCTCATGACCTCAGTCAGCGTCTCCTGACCTCTGACTGGATCAGAACTGGATTCTTCATTTATCTGTTTCTGCAGCTCTCATGTGTCTCATCAGTGTTTTAATGTGTTTGAAGGGAAATGTCCAACTCCTCTGAAGAACAGAGACTTTGTGACGATGAGATCTTGGCTTCCTCTCGGCAATGACTACCTGATCATCAACTACTCTGTCAAACACCCGGTCAGTGTTTCTATTCCTATTTCTAATTGTATTTCTAATTAAACTGGTTGTGGGTTGTCATGGTAACACAACACACTCTCAGCTTTCAGAGCAGCGACGTAAAGATTCATCACTGAGGGGGGAAGCAGTGGTTAAAAACTTGGGGACCACTTCTGTAAAAAACACTTTTACAAGCAGAACCACATTAAGACGCCTTCAAATGAAGTCACGATAGAAAATGACAGAGGGACTGTATCAGGCCGGGGATCAACCAGACACCTTTAAAACACATGGTTGTAGGTTAGCTAACTGACCCAGAGAGTTGTAGTATGGCTCTGGGTTTAATGTTGTCATTTGTTCTGACTTTATAAACTAGTTACTGTGAGAACTGACAGATAAAGAGCATCAGTCTGTTCAGAGAGGTTCATGTTCAGGTTTATATCCTGGTCCTAAAGTTTGGGATGAAAATAGTGAATTAAACCTTAAGGAAATGTTTCTCTGCAGCAACATCTCCCCAAGGCTGATTCATGTCCGCCGCACTCACCCACTCACCCACCTAACTAGAGAAGAAATAACTAGAAACGAAAACAACCAGTAAACAGCCAGAAAAAACAGCCAGTAAACAGCCGGAAAACAACCAGTAAACAAAACAACCAGAAAACAGTCAGTAAACAGCCAGTAAACAAAACAACCAGAAACAACCAGTAAACAACCAGTAAACAACCAGAAAACAACCAGTAAAACAAAACAACCAGAAAACAGCCAGTACACAGCCAGTAAACAACCAGAAAACAACCAGTAAACAACACAACCAGTAAACAATCAGTAAACAAAACAACCAGTAAACAGCAAACAACCAGTAAACAAACAACCAGAAAACAACCAGAAAACAACCAGTAAACAGCCAGAAAACAACCAGAAAACAAAACAACCAGAAAAACAACCAGTAAACAGCCAGTAAACCCAGTTTCCCTCCAGGTCCTCACAGTAACATCTCGTCCTCTCTGTCTGCAGGTTCTCTACCAAAGTGGGTGGTGAACAGAGTATCTCAGTTTGTGGCTCCAAAGGTAAAAACCATCAGAGTCCATCAGGGTCCAGTACTCATCTCTGTGTCTCTGTGTCTCACTGTGTCTCACTGTGTCTCACTGTGTCTCTGACCTCTCAGGCCATGAGGAAAATCTACAAGGCATCTCTGAAGTATCCGGACTGGAAGAGGAAGCACAACCCGAACCTGAAGCCGTGGATGTTTCCGGAACAGAACACGCTGCCGTGCATCAGCGTGTCGGAGCTGACGGTGCAGAGAGCCGACTCTCTGGAGAATATTGACGAGAGCGGCCTGAGCGAGGAGAAGACGCACCACAGCGACGACGAAGAGACTTAAACACAAACATCCATCTCTCTCTGCTTTACTGTTTGTTGGTTTGTTTGACAAGATAAACTTTATTGATTCCAGACTGATCTGATCAGACCTGGACCAGACTCCACCTGAGGGTGTTTCTATCTGCAGCTTGTTTCTTTCTCTCTGATGATTCTGTGCCTCCAGGTTCATTTTAAAGAACAAAACCCTCCTGATGGTGAGGTTAGCTTGGTTAAAGGCTCTGCTCACCCTCACAGGTGTTTCCAGGTGTTTCAGGTGTTTCCAGGTGTTCAGGTTAAATAACATGCTATAAATGAGTGAGGTCACCAAACGTGATAATAAGAACATACAGTGAAATAGAAGTTCATCTGATGATTAATAGTAATGTTTGATAATCAATAGAGTGAAAAGCTGATCAGATTTTTAGTGATGTGATAAATTCGCTCATCTGTTAAACTGGAACTGAAATGATTCACTGGTCGTTAAAATACCTGATGAGACGTCATTTAACATATTTAATCAGAATAAACGATCTGATTCCATCAGTGAATACATAAATAAAAAGGTTCAGAGAGTCGGAACATCCTCAGGTGAAAGTCTTTCTGAGCATCAGTTGAAAAACCTGTTGTACCATCAGTTTACCGCCAGGGGGCGCTGTCGTCCACACTGTGAGGATACAGGTTCAAACAGTGAAGACACCTGGGGGGGGTGAGCTCAGCTGAGACTTTGGCCTCCAACTCGTCTTTGTGTTTCTGTCAAGACCAGGACAAGATCGGGACCAGACCAGGACCAGATCAGGACAGGACCAGGACCGGACCAGACCAGGACCTGATCAGACCTGTAACGTCTCTACAGATGTGACCAAAGAATAAATAAAAACAGTTGTTGTCTGAGTTTGAGATTAAAAAAAACAAAAAAACATTTATCACTAACATCCAACTCTCAGCTGATTACATGATTGATCACATGATTGATCAGAGAAGGAATAACCAATCAGAGCTATAGATTGATCCTCCATCTGTCATATGAAACATCCTCTACACTTGATTCAGGTTCCGGTCTGATCTGGTCCTGGTCTGTGGACTCAATGCTGCTGTTGAATGTACAGAGCAGGTTCTCTCCTCACCTGAAACCTGCTCACAGGTGTTACATCAGATAATCAATAATCTGGTCCTGGTCCTGGTCTGAGGTCAGTCTCCTGTGAGGGCAGAGTCACATGACCCAAACACTTGGTGTCATGTGACCAGACTCAAACAGACAGGACAGGTTTAAAGAGCTGCTGAAACAGTTTCAGTCTCTGCTTCTTATTTTACCTGGAAACATCAAACCTGTGTGTGTGTGTGTGTGTGTGTGTGTGTTGATCTGAAACCTGTCCTCATTAACACTGATGAAGAACAGCTGAGTTCACTTTAAATATGTTTCACTGTGAACTGACCTGAACTCACCTCTGCTGCTGATGATGATGATGATGTCTACAGGGTGATCAGCTGCTTTCAGTCGTACAGTTCAGTAAAACCGAGTCATGTGACCTTAGACATCCTTTCATGACCTCTGACCTCCTCGGTGATTGGGTCCCTGTAGACATTCAGATTCAGTCTCATCGTGTTTAAACGTGTGTGTGTGTGTGTGTGTGTGTGTGTGTGTGTGTGTGTGTGTGTGTGTGCGACTCTGCAGCACCGCCAAGTGGACACACACCCTCACTACAGCCTCAGTTTAACAGGTGTCAGGTGAATGATCTCCTCCTCTACAGTCCAATCACTTCCCAATAACTCATCAATAGAAATATTGATTAAAGATGTTTAACCTGAGTCAGAGTCTGAATGTTTGATCAAGGAGGTGAAGCATCTCTCTCATAAACTATCTTTGTTTTGTTAAACAGATTCTACTTCAATCAATAAAGTTGATATTTTTCTGTCAAACTGTTGATTCTTTTCTTTTTAACATTTTAATATCAGTTTTGATTTTACTTTGAGGATTTTAATCATCATGCAGTTCATTCAGTAGCAGCAGCTCCTGTTCAGGTGAGTTTACATCAGTTTTACACATGTTGTGTATTTAACAAGCTGATCCTGACTTTTACAGCCTGAACTCAGTCTGTTGATCTGAAACTGCTGCACAGAGAAAATACTGATCCTGGGTCTGAGAAGAGACGATTCCAGGTCAAAGACAGAAACTAAAATAAAAGATTTAGGATTAACAGAATTATATGAGAGTTAATATACAATATCATAATATACAGAGTTCTATGACAGTGACTGAATACAGAGAAATGTGATTCACATGAAACAGAATCAGATAAACGAACAAACCTGAAGCTTCAGAGTCTGAATCATCCTGTAATCTCAGATTAAATGACCTCAGTAGAGTCAGTAAACTCATTAAATTCATTACATTCTCCATCTGAACTGGTTTCAGGGACTTTTACAGAATAAAAATGTAAAATCATAAATAACAGAGAGATGTGATGTGTCTGAGGACCTGCAGTCTGGTCTCTGAGTTTAGTCCTGAGCTTCAGGAGTTATTGATGAACCAATCAGTTATTGATGAACCAATCAATAACTCAGGTTGATCACAGACTGATCACATGATCACAGATGATCACAGCCTGATCACAGACTGATCATATGATCACAGATGATCAGAGCCTGATCACAGACTGATCACAGGTCGATAACAGTTGATCACAGCCTGATCACAGACTGATCACATGATCAGAGCCTGATCACAGGTCAATCACATGATCAGAGCCTGATCACAGACGATCACATGATCAGAGCCTGATCACAGACAATCACAGGTCAATCACATGATCACAGCCTGATCACAGACAATCACATGATCACAGACTGATCACAGACTCTCAGTGCAGCAGCTGCTTGGCCTGTTTTTCCTGCGGTGATAAGGAAAACTTGGTGTGTGACTGCATCCTCCTTTAGAGGCTGAAAAATGCAGCTGGATTCCGGATCCTCTCAGAGCTGTATTGTCTCAGACTTTTCCTGTTTCCTGTCTGTGCAGCTCTGATTGTTGTTTGGAGGAAACTCCACCACTGTCCAGCTCCTTACTGCTCTCTGAGGACAGGACACTGTGTTCACCGAGGACTTCCTCACTGCTGGACTGCAGGACTCAGGTTCGCTGCAGAAACATGAGGAGGACTTTATTAGTCCAGATCCTGCTGAACCCTCACCTGTTCCCTGGTTACAGAGCAGCCTGATAAACCAGGTCCTGGATCAGAGGGGTCATACCGGCTCTGACACAACACAACACAACACAGAGGCCTGAGGATGATCAGTTTCTTCTTTATACTGAAGAATCAACTCTCATGGTCTGCATCACATGACCTCTGACTTCTGACCTCTGATCTCTGACCTGCTCTCACACATCTGTAATAAAACAGACCTGTTCAACAGATCAGTTCACATCAGTCCTGCAGCGTCTGCTTCACTGGATGATTCCTCTGAGCCTCCTCCCATCACTCACAACAAAAACCTGAGGGTGAATGAGATGTACTTTCATTCTTCTGCTGCTGTTGGTTTTATTTTAATCTTATTTATTTATTTGCATTTTGTCTTGATCCTTGAGTCTTCATCATACTCCTGATATAAACTGACAGACGTGTTTCAGCTGCTTCAGCTTCAGTTTTAGTTTATTTCCTGTCGTTGCTGCTGTTTGTTAACTGGACTTCTTTTAGTTTTCTTGAAGACATTTCACCTTAAAGGCTTCATCAGCTCTGAAGACTCGTTGGGTGACAACTGAAGGTTAAATACAGAAAGTCAGAGGAACCTGAAGCTTCTGACTCTGTTAGTGTGAGCTGAAGATGGAGAGAAGGATGGAGGGATGGTGAAGAATGGAGGGACTCTGTGTGGACTGGATTGAGTATTACAGGGATTACAGATGAAAACAGCTGCTCTGATGACGAACCTGTGCCAATTATCCAATGAGGACAGAGGGGCGGGGTCTTCATGGGGAGCTACGCCTACAGCTCAGATTCTTCAAAGTAAAAGTCTTTATGTAACAAAGTAGAACTGAGAATACAGAACAGGAAAATTAGAACTGTTGAATGAAGATCCTACTGATTTATGTTTTATTTAAATCTTATTTTATTTGTTATTATATATCATAACTTATAGTTTACTAAATTCATTTATTAATTTAATTCATTGCATATAACAAGAAAATGATTCTGATCATTTTTTTACTTTAAAAATGATTAAAAACATGAAAACAACATGTTTTCAATATATTTTATAATTTTAACTTTTAATTATTTGGTTATTTTGTTCTTATTAACAGTATTATATTTGTATATTTATTTTTTAACGTTTTTAACTCTCATCATGATATCATAATCAGATTATCTGTGGTTTTACAGTTAATTTAACTTTATTTTGGAAACAGGTTTACTAACCGGATGTAGATAATTCTCTTCTGTCCAAGACATTTATTTTGAAATATGTAACCGGAAGCTGCAGCAGTGGTTGTTCAGTGTAACTTGACTTCCCTGCTCAGAGCGGAGTTTCTCCTCCCAGAGCACCCAGTCTGACTGAGACCAGCTCCGGACTTTACTGGGTTATTTCCCGGGACAGAAACCTGCAGAGACCCCAGAGACCAGAACACGGACCTGAAACACACAAGAAAATAGACCGGACCAGAGGTGAGACACTTTAAATGTGTATTTTACTGAGACTGGGAGCAGGTCTGATGTGAGCGGGGCGTGGGGGGTCTGTGTCGGTGAATCCCGTAGGAAGCAGCTCGTCCCGCTGTTAGTCCTCCTCAGTCTGCACCATAGGTCCTCACACAGTCCTGGTTTCAGACTCTGGTCTCTGCCGCTCAGAGCTGTTTCTGTGTGAAGTGAAGGAAAGACGCGGAGAGGAAGTTTGGACGAAAAGACGCATCTCTGATGATTCAGTGTGAATGAAAGACTCAAGACTCAGAAGCTTAGAGACACAGACACAGAGACTCAAGACTCAAGACTCAAACTCCGAGTCTCAGGGACTCAGACTCAGAGGTATGCAGTCCTGGGTTTCAGGGCTCTACTGGTTCAGGGCTCTACTGGTTCCCCCAGAGACTGATGCAGTGAGACCGTCTGTAGTCAGTGAGACAGTGAGACAGTTAGACAGTCTGTAGTCAGTGAGACAGTGAGATAGTCTGTAGTCAGTGAGACAGTGATGCAGTTAGACAGCGAGACAGTGAGACAGTCTGTAGTCAGACAGAGACACAGTTAGACAGTGATGCAGTGAGACAGTTAGACCATCTGTAGTCAGCGAGACAGTGAGACAGTGATGCAGTGAGACAGCGAGACAGTCTGTAGTCAGTGAGACAGTGATGCAGTGAGACAGTCTGTAGTCAGTGAGACAGTGATGCAGTGAGACAGTTAGACAGTGATGCAGTGAGACAGTCTGTAGTCAGTGAGACAGTTAGACAGTGAGACAGTGAGGTGGTGGGTCAGTGTGAGACATTCAGGAGCGCGGGAAACTGGGCGTTCACATGCAACACAAACATCCTGTAAAGAGGAAACTGAGCTTCCTGTTTCAGCTGAAGGTTCCGAGTGAACCAGATCCCAGTCTCTGCAGACACCTGAGTAATACCCAGTGTGATCTCACTGTGATGTCACACAGAAGGACACTCTTCTCTGACATTAGCAGTGCAGCTAGATCAGGTGATTCACTGTTTTCATCCAACAACCTCCACCTCTGTCCCTGTGTCAGTCACTGCTGATTGGTCAGAGGATATTTCCCCCTACCTCCCTCCCTGATTGGTCAGCTGTGTGCAGGTGAGACAGCAGGTGTTTCTGACTGTTTTCATGTGAAGTCAGGAGACTGAGATCAATAACTCTGATCAGAACCAGTGATCAGTGATCAGAGCAGCAGCTGAGGATCAGACTCTGGGGCTCAGACCTTCAGCTGTTTACCTGTGCAGGTGTTGTCTGTGAGCTGTTAGTGCTTTGCTCAGAGGCACTGAGGCAGCTGCTGTGTTCAGGGCCGAGTTTAATCAGAAAGTTTTCACGTCGTTTTCAGAGTAACAGCATCAGACTCAGCTGATTACAACAGTTACATCACACACACGACGGATAGTGTGTGTGTGTGTGTGTGTGTGTCTAACCACTTGTTCTCCTGAACAGTAACAGGAAGTCAGACCAACATGTCTTCCTCTTCAGAAACTCTCTGAGACAAACTGTTGTGATGTAATCAGCTCTGTGTTTATTGTTGAACTGACCTGAGATCAGCTGTTCACTGTTGAACTGACCTGATATCAGCTCTTTACTGTTGTGTGTGTGTGGGGGGGGGGGTCCAGCACAGACCAGCAGAGAACCAGCTTCATCCTGAATGAAAGGTCTGAACTGGGACAGTCTGGGATGAAGTCTGGGATGAGCTTTACTTCAGTTTCACTTTGGTTTCTCAGCTTTTCTCAGTCCCATAATAAACTGTTATTTTCATTTTTCACTCTCACACTTAATTACACACTGACTGTGTGTGTGTGTGTGTGTGTGTGTGTGTGTGTGTGTGTGGTGCGTTCATGTGCTGCTCTGGACATTCTAAACTTCAGCTAAAAACAGCTGTCGTCATGTAACTCTGAGCAGCTTCTTCTGTAAAGTCTCAGATTCCTGCAGCACATGAACGCACCACAGAAACGTCTCCTTCCTGTCCAGAGTCCTCTCAGACTGAGGACACATCGTGTCAGGTCCTGGTCGTTTCTGATTCTGGTCCTGGTTCTGGTTCTGGTCCTAGTCCTAGTCTTGTCTCCCCTCACACCTCAGAGTTCCCAGTGTTCCCAGTGTCAGTGTGTGGTTCAATCTCTGAACAATCGAGCTTCTGTTCGTCACAATAGAGCCTCACTGTTATTATACAGCCTCGCTCACCCACCCCCTCACTCTCTCTCTTTTATTTGTCCTTCTTTTCCTCCCCCTCTTGCTCGTTCTCTCTCTCCTCAGTGGAGGTGAAGAATGAAGGTCAGTCTTTTCCTCTCCCCCCCCCCCCAGTCTCTGGAGTCTCTCATGGTCAGACTCAATAACAGAGGCCTTTGTTTGGGGGGGCTGTTGTTGATTTGATTGAAAGGCCTCTCAGCAAATCACTGGCTCCGCCATGACTTCCTGTTTCAGACGCTGAGTCTGATGTTTGTTGTAAACAGAAACATAAACTAATGCAGCTTCAGTCAGACTAAAGTAACAGTTCAACATGTTGGGAACAGTCCTGTCTCAGTCTGGAGGTGGTTAGCTTAGCTTAGCTTAGCTTAGCTTAGCTTGGCTTAGCTTAGTTTATCTTAGCATAAAGAGTCAGTCTCTGACATGTTGCATCTTGTTTTCATCTTTTCTCAGTCATGATGAAAATCTCATGGTCTCAGTGTTGAACAGAAACAGATTTAATGACAAATTGTTCCTTTAAAATAAAGATCAGTTATGTCTGCAGAGCTGCAGCTAATGATCGGAAATAAAGTTCTCAATCGATCGATTAATCATTGATCAATGAAGTGTAAAGAAAACAGCTGTTTAATATTTTTGTTTAAAACTGACTGAAACGATTGATTGACCAGTAGATGGATTAATCTCTGCAGGTCTGATCATCTTATTTTCAAAGGTCAGGAGTTGATCCATGTAGCTGATCATCATGAGTCTGATGTGTGTGAACAGCTCTGTGACCTTTTTAACTTGTTCCCTTCACAGAACAGAGAAATGAAGAATCCTTCCTTCAGTCTGAATCAGGATCAAACTGTTTCTGTTTCTGAAGCTGATGTGAAACTAAAATCACAGTTTTCACATCTGTATTTAAGTTCAGAGACAAACTGATCTCTGACAGTAAAGTGGAAGTTTGAGGAGGTTCAGACCCAGAGAGCCTCTGCTGAGGTTACAAACTGATCAATTAACTAATCACACGACTGATAGTAATCACATGAGAAGCAGAGAAGAGGCGGAGTCGAAAGGATGGAAAGAACTGCAGAGATGATGAGGAGGAGGAGGGAGGGAGCTGACAGAGGAAGAAGAGATGGATAGAGAGATAATGGAGTGATGATGGAGGGATGAGAGGAGGAAAGGGTGTGTTTGGTGTTTGGGGAGAGGAGGGAGGAGCAGAGGAAACGTGGGTGTGTTCTGAATGAAAACAGCTTTTGTTTTTAGGCTCTTTGAGCTTCATTAAGTCTGTTTCATGTTCAGACTGAAACAAGTTTCTACAACAAATCACTCATTAAACTTCAACTTCCTCTGATTTACACCAACACATCCTCCACCTTACACTTTATACCAACACATCCCCACCAACACCAACACACACATCCTCCACCTACAACACTTTATACCAACACATCCTCCACCAACACCAACATCCTCCACCTACACTTTACACCAACACAACCAACACCAACACATCCTCCACCTACACTTTACACCAACACATCCTCCACCTACACTTTACACCAACACATCCTCCACCTACACATTATACCAACACATCCTCCACCTACACTTTACACCAACACATCCTCCACCTACACATTATACCAACACATCCTCCACCTACACTTTACACCAACACATCCTCCACCTACAACACTTTAAACACTTTAAACCAGTGGTTCCTGCTTCTCTAAGATATAACTGTGAATCATTTTCTCTCATTCACCTTTAATGTGGTTCAAATTAAACCTTTTTAACTGAAGATGGACGTCCTGAAGGAGGCTGTGTGTGTGTGTGTTTCCTCTGCAGCAGTTTGAAGGACAGCTGTATCCTGTGTTTTGTTTCTGCTGCAGATCTGCAGATTATAACCACAGTACAGAGATAAGGGGAGGGGGCTGGTGTGGGGGGTGTTGGGGGGTGGTGTTTGGAGGAGGACAAAAAGGAGGAGAGAAGAGAAAATAATTAGTCTCCTACTAAACTCAACAGTTTATATTCCACCAATGATCCTCTCTGTATGTGTCAGAGGTCAGAGGTCATGTCCTGAGTCCTCCTCTTCTGTGTTTTGGTTCAGCTGTTTACACATGAACACATGAACCAGACCTGACACCACCTTTTCATGTGGACCCAGGTCACAGTGTTCACAGACAAACTGGACTTGGTCAAATGTTCTTGGATCCGGGCCCAGGTCCTGATGAACACTTTGGTTCAGGTTTGGGTGGTTTTGGTTCAGTTATAAACAGTGGAGACTGAAAACAGAATCCAGAGGATGAGATTTCATCTCTGCAGTGAAACATTCATGTTCAACTCTGCACATCTTCACACAGACTCTATAACTCTGCCTCTGGTCTCAGGTCTGTGGTCTCTGGTCTGTGGTCTCAGGATCAGTAGCTGCAGCACTCAGAGGCCTCTGGTGTTGTGGAGGTGGAAGTAGGATGGGAGTGTCTGTATCCTCTGCTCTGTTTCTGTCCTGCTGCTTTTCCTCAGCTCGTTCTTTATCTGCAGCCTTCACCGACTTCCTGCCTCCCTGAAAACCTTCATTCTTCCTCTGTGGCCTTTGGCTCTGTTTCCTCTCAGATCAGACTTTTCTCCCCTGGTTTCTCTCACTCCACCTTTTCCAGGTTGCTCCTGTTTACACCGACTGAACCTGCGTCTGTTTTAGTCTTTAGTCTAGTTTAATGTCACGTTTTCATTTCCTGCTCAGACAAATGATCTTATCTGTGGACTTGTCATCGTCCTGTGAATCAGCTCTAACTATCATCTGCTAAAACTTATTCTCAGTTTCACAGCAGATGTGAAGGATGAGTAGACGTTGTCTGTGACCTTTGACCTCAGGTGAACCAGAGATTTTTCAGTTTTAGTTTCCTGAAGCTCGACTCTCTTCAACTCAGTGTTGTGTTTCTGTGGTGTCAGACTCTGCTGGACTCTGTTGGACTCTGGTGAAGCCTGATTCTGTGTGGATTTAGTCAGAACCTGGTTTTGGTTGTTGCAGGTTAAAGTGGTGTAATGTGTCTCTGCTGCTCTGTCTGTTTTGTAGTTTTATACAAATCCTGGTTTTGGCTGATCCTGGATCAGAGTCTGGTTTTACTGGTTTAATGTGAAGCAGCTGAAATCTGGAGGAAAAATGTCGACAGGAGGAAGGAAACTGCTCTGACTCACTTCCTCCTCCTTGGCCTTTGTCTTCATCCTGGACGCTGCTGACCTCTGAGTGTGTGTGTGTGTTCAGTTATTTTTACTCTGTGGTTTACACTCAGTGTCAGTTTGGTGTCAGTCATGTTTTCAGTGTCTTCTGTTTTTGTGTTTTTCATCCCGTCTTTCTTTCCTGCAGCTGTTATTACAGATCAGCATTGTCTCATTCAAACTTTATTCATGAATCAGTGTTTCTACTGTTAAAGGACAAACAGGAAACTGCTTCTTCAGACAGAGCCTCGCTCTGAATCAAAGATCAGTAACTGAGATTTATGTCTGTGTAGGTTCTCAGTCATCCAGGTCATGGTCATGCCTAAGTTGAAGGCAACTGTAAACTCAAGAAACCTAACAAGAAGTCCAGTTAAGACACCTGAGATTTAATCAGAGGATAAACTCCCTGCAGATGCAACAAGTGTCGACACAAAAGACAAAAACAAACCACATAACAATTCCCTCACAATTCAGAAATAATCGTGACACTGTCACATGACTCTTTGTGTGTGTGTGTGTGTGTGTTTCTCTGGTGGTCACTGTCCCTCCGTTCATGCCATGTTGTGTGTCTGTCTCTGCAGATGGACAGCCGTCATCTGTCCCAGCTGTAGGTCAGTGATGGCCGTCGTGTTTCCTGGACGAGGAGGAGACGACGTCAGATCCAGACTCCATGTTGGTCGTCATGGCCTCGCTGGATGGAAGCACGCCGGTTGAGACGCTTCTGGCAGCGATCCATCTGGAGAGGTCAGGGGTTGGGGGGTGGGGGGGTTAGAGCAGAGGGATATGTGCACAGTGTTGGGTGATATCATCAAAACAAAAACCTGCTGAGCTGTTTACTGATGTCTGCTCTCTGCAGATACCTGGACATCTTCCGTCAAGCTGGTCTCCTATTGGCTAGAGACTTCACTCACCTAGATCATGA
The DNA here is from genome assembly GCA_033238685.1 of Lates japonicus. NCBI lineage: Eukaryota > Metazoa > Chordata > Actinopteri > Centropomidae > Lates > Lates japonicus. The sequence goes on along the minus strand of BRZM01000152.1, from coordinate 98,772 downwards.
CGCCTTCGTCAGTCTGGGAATAACCGCCACAGGACACAGGAAGAGAATCCTACGACTGGTCAGTCATATCCAGAGGACTGAAGCTCAAAGAGCCAATCAGAAAGCAGCGGCTGATCTCCCACGTGACCGCTGTCAGTCTGTGACGGACGTTTCTTCATCGGAGCGAGGCTGTGGTGCCGCTGCACTCCATCAGTACACGGGACCCATTAACTTTGAGGCTTTTAGGAACAGTTCGGCTCCGAACCTCGGCGCCATGTTGACAAACTCAAAACCCGGTGGCAGCAGAGTCGTGGTGAAGCCGGTTCCCAAACCCAGAACCGTCTTCAACCGCCGCAGGACCGCACCCATCCACTTCTGTCCAACACCAGACCCGGCCCTGCCCAGGAGACTCTCCCAGGAGTCCATCTGTTTCACTGTGTTAGAGGGTCTCACCTCAGGGGACACACCTGACAACAGGTTGACCTCTGACCTCAACGACAAGTTGACCAGCCGAAGACCAAGTCAGGTGGAGAGGATGAGGCGGAGTTTGTCTTTTTCAGACGCTGGAGGGTTGTTACCTCCAGTTCCCCCGAGGCTGAACCGCGGGGTCTCCCCCTCAGTGTTCCAGGGGTCCCCTCCCTCTTCTTCACCTTTACAAACAGAGCAGAACCAGACTCACTCTTCACTGACTTCCTGTCCTGGTAGTCTGGACAGCAGCAGGCTCTCTGGATCCCCACCCTCCACTTCACCCAGAGGAGGGGGGATAGAGATGGTCTCTAATGAGATCTACTGGGGCACATTACCTGGATCTACTGTCCCCAGTGGAGGGAGGAGTTACTGCAGCCAGCAGTCTGCTCCTCCGACTCCACCCAGACTAACTCCTGAGAGGAACAGGTACATCACTCTGATGGGCTTTTGTCCAGACCAGGGACTAAATCAGGGACTAGACCAGGGTTTTGGTGCAGCTTGGGGTGGGGGGTATCCCTCATTGGACAATGTTTGTAACTTAGTGAAACAGACAGAGGACATGTTGGTGGAGTAGAGACCAATGTCTGGGCTCTCCTGGACCAGGACTGGGAACACTGCTGTAAAGGGTCAAAATGCTTCAGTTGTAGTTTTCAGGACATGTTTGTTGTCTGATGCATTTCAGCCTGTTGCCTTCATCAGGGTCCTAGCGTGTTCCCAGATGTTCCCAGGTTATACAAAATGTGATCCAGTTTCAGACCAGTCTGTCTAAATGTAGTGGACTCTCTGAATCAGTTCCTTTATAAATCAAGTACTGACTGTTTGTGTGTTTTCAGTGGCAGCACTTTAAGTAACAACTCTTCAGGATCAGCCAGAGGTGAGTACAGGAACCCCCACCCTGGCCTCAGCCAGTATTAAAGAGTTTATAGTCCTGTACGTTTGAAGGCTGAAAGTTAAAGCTGTGTTGTTTGTGGTGTAACAGACAGAACATGTGAGGTTACTGTTCTTCTGTTTAACAGCTTTGACAGACGACCCTGAGGAGGAGATCAGTCCATACTGTGAAACTGTTTTCCAACCCAGAAGACATCCACACACATGTGAGGTGAGAAAAAACAGCTCCTTCACTGTTTCCTTCTTTCATCATTATGAATGTTAAACAGACATTTCAGATGAAACTAAAGACAAAGAAATCAGTCTGAAGTTGTCTGTAGTTGTTAATTTAAGATGGTGTAATTTCTCCAGTCTGTGATGATAGAAATGTGTTTTATCTTGTAAATCCAGAGTGAGAGAAGCAGACTGGAGGGAAGAGAGACGAGGAGGGACGAGGAGAAACATGCAGAGGATCATGGGTAAAACACAGCACACTGTAAAATGTTGATATTAACTGTGGAGTTCCTCAGGGTTCTGTTCTCAGCCCACTTTTATTATCTCATTAGATAAATAATGTTTATATTATTTGTTTAAGAGTATCCATAATCACAGCAGATAGGACTATATTATCTGCATTAGTTGCATGCATATAAACACCAAAGTTATTTATATAAAGTGAAATATAAATGTTAGCTGAGAACAGAACCCTGAGGAATCCAGAATGCAGACATATGCAGATGATACCATTTTATATGTGGAATCCTTGAATATTTTTTCGGTCTCATATTCACTGAATCACAGTGGGAAAAGATGAGGAATAATTTTGTTTACACTGATCTGCAGCGTCCACAGACTTCACAATAAAAGACTTCACAGGATGAAACCTGATCTCAGGTTCTCAGGGTGTGATGTCTTATTCATACGAACACGATCGTCCTCGATGAATAACATTTTTGTTTGGATCCTCAGGAGTCAGAAGTTTTCCTGGACGAGGCGTTTGTCTCAGGCTCTTCACTCCGGAGACTCTCAGGGTTATAGCACCGTTGGAGAACCTCCACCCCCCCTCCGCTGCCTCTCCCTGCCCCCCCACACCTTCCCCCCAGAGACTGACGAGGACCTGACCATCTCCCCCTATGCCAGCTACACCTCCCTGACGGAGAGAGCTCCACCCATCATCAGCGGCTGGCTGGACAAGCTGTCTCCACAGGGGTGCGTTTGATTTAAAGACCAAGTTAGACTAGGGAGAGCAGGTTTCAGGTTCTTGGGAAGTTGAAGGGGTCTTGAGGAGGTTCCTGAGGCTTTTGAGGAGGTTTTAGGGGCCTTGAAATTTTTCCACTGTCTTTAAATAGATTTAATAGATTAAAATTTTCCAGAGGTTCTTAAGCAGGTGTCTGAGATTTTTAAGGAAAACAGGTCAACACAGAGTCTCCTGATCTGTCTGAATGTTTCACCTTCAGTTTCACCTGCTGATGATGTTCATGTACAGTGTGTGTTTCTGTGTCTTTGTGTGTTTGTCAGGGATCAGATGTCAGCTGTTCTGCTGCGTCTCCTCCTCTCTGCTCCTCCCTGTGTCTCCTCCCTCCTTAGGAGCTGCCTCTGCCTTGTCACCTTCTTCTCCTCCTCCTCTTCCGCTTCTTCCTCCTCTGACTCTTCATCCTCCACTCGGTGTGTGTTTGTCTCTTCCTTCTTCCTCCTCAGTCTCTGGTTGCTTTTTAAAAAGTTTCAGGTTTCATCAGTCGATCAATAATCAATCAAAATCAGTACAGACTCTGATGAACTGTATCTGTTATAAATCACATCAGAGCCAGTGAACAGTGTTGATTCTCTTCGTCTTTAATCTATTTTACCTTCAGAGCTCAGACTCAGGTTGTTCAGTGATTTTAATGATGTGATGTCATAACTGTGTGTCTGTGTCGTGGACCAGTCACGTGTCTCGTATTTTTTGACGTCTCTCTCTCTTTATTTTTTAGGAACTATGTTTTCCAGAAACGTTACGTGAAGTTTGACAGTAAAAATCTGATGTACTTCGGCAGCGAGAAGGTACGAAGAATGTTCTGATTAAAGCTCTGAGGTTCTCGGTTCTCCAGAGCAAAGAGAGGATGACAGCTAAAGTCTGATTTATCCAGTGCACCTGATAACACACCTGTTGTTTCATGCAGATTCATGCAGATCATGTTTTGATGGTTTTCTGCTCTGTGTTTCAGGACGTGTATCCTAAAGGAGTCATCCCAGTGGCTGCCATCCAGATGGCCCGCCCAGCCAAAGACAATAAGTTTGAAATAGTGACGAGTCAGAGGATCTTTGTGTTCAGGACTGACAGTGAAGGTAAAAACACTCACACTGTTATAGTCTCCAGTCCTTATGTGTGGTGAATTAATGTTCCTGAAATTTCTCATTCTGTCCAGGTTTGTAAAAACAGCTGCAGATCAGCGTAGGAACTCACCTCTGTATTAATGAGTGATTCTGTTTGGGTTCTCTCAATGTGACTGATAAATGAACTGGTTTATTCTGGGCTGCATCAGTCAGGCTGATGATACATAAAACCCATAAAACTGTGAGTCCTCTGTAACTCTCCACAGTGCTCAGTGAGCCTGGTGGGCCATGTGACCGGACTCCAGCTGGGACAGACAAAAGACTGACCCACTAACCTGCTGCATTCAGACCGCTCTGAACCACAGGCCTGTTGTCTCTGCAGATAATGGAGGGGAGTTTTATTTCTGCGGGGTGAGACAGGAAGTGGATCAGGGCTCAGTCTGAGTTTATATCATCTGTTGAAAACAACAAAGTAACAAACACACTGTTCACAGCGACGTCTCCTCAAACAGACTCAGTAACACACAATTAAGCAATATTAACCGAGAGGGTGTGCTTTAACATCATTTGAGCACGACAGTGATGTGGCCGCAAGCATCACTGAAGTGCTCAAATGACGTTAAAGCACACCCTCGAGTATAATATTGTGATTATACAACTATTACCAACAAAGTAAAATGTATACTCAAAATCTGTTCATACTGAGGACCAATTTGCTCTCAAAATTAAAAGGTTTTGGCGAGTCTTTGTCCCGTTTCCATGGAAATACATGGGGTCTGACTAATAACTGGAACACAATCAGTCACGTCAGTCGGACTTTATCGAAATAAGTCAACAGCCTACTGTACAAATGAATGCTTACTTTTATCAACCACGTTATAATAAAGACGCTGCATTTATTTACTCACACAGATGTAGCTTCTGCAACCGCAAACTTTTCATGAATTTTAAGTTATAGCGCCGTGTCACTGGCACAGCTGATGGAGAAAGCCGAGGTGCTTTGCTCAGGTGACGTTACAGGACACCCTCGAGTGTAATCTTGCGATTATACAACTATGACTAACAAAGTAAAATGTATATGGCAGGGTAATATTTTTAGTGATGAGTAAGGCGTGCTGTCATGCTGATTTGAGCACATTCTAAATGTCTTGTTGACCAATCAGATTGCTTGGTCAGAACTACTTAATATAGTATAACACTGAATCAACACCTGCAGCTGATCTGCACTCAAGAAACATGAAGCTTTGTTTAGAGTTTAATGAGTCCAGGTGGACTCAGTCCACTGAGGTCACCACTGAACCCTGAAGGCCTCACAGATCACTGAAGGCCTCACAGAACCCTGAAGGCCTCATAGACCCCTGAAGGCCTCACAGAACCCTGAAGGCCTCACAGACCACTAAAGGCCTCACAGAACCCTGAAGGCCTCACAGAACCCTGAAGGCCTCACAGAACCCTGAAGGCCTCACAGAACCCTGAAGGCCTCACAGAGCTGCAGATATTAACTGACTGTGTTTACTTCTTTTTGAGACTCAGGAACTAACCTCAGTTTCTCTGTGTGTCAGTGCTGAGGCGGCGGTGGGTGTCCACACTGCAGGAACACGTCAGGGATCAGCTGGTGTTCGGTCGGCGGCGGTTCGGCCCTGGTTCTCACTGTCAGAGACACGGAATCCTGGAACTGAAGGGAACCAAGTCCAAAGTCTATGCCGCCATCAACACGGATCAGATCTGGCTCTACAAGAGTGAACAGGTGAGACTTGCAGAGACACACCTGCTGCAGTTTAATAACTTCTGAGCTTCACTGACAAACTCTGGATTTAATATTTAAATATGTGTCTAACTCACTTTAATTCTCTTGGTAAGATGAGAATTTATCTTCAGTATGTTGATCGGCAGGTTGTTGAATGAGTCACTAACGTCTGTGTCCACAGTGTTTTCGTAACGGAATCGGCATCACGGTGATCGAAGCTCGAGGAGCGACAATCAGAGATGGAAAGCACAAGAGCTTTGACCTCATTACGCCGTACAAAACCTTCAGGTATTGTCAGACGCTGCGTCATCACGTCGAGATCAAAACTTTAGTAACTCAAGTTTTAAAGCAACATCTGTTTGACTTTTATTGGATGAATGAATGAATGTTCTGTGGATAGATTAACATGTTTCAGTTTAACAGTAAAAAACTGACCTTAACCAACAGGTCTTTGTGGTAGAAACAGGAAACGCCCCGCCAAAATAAAGGACAATCCTGATGAAGCTCTGAGTGATGTGCAGTCAGCCAGTGTTAATTAAAGGTTCTTGGTCGTGTTTCACTTCTCAGCTTTAAAATCAAACACCTGTTTCACACCTGACTGAAGAATCAGTCTCCAGCTCTGTAGATGAAACTGGGAGCGTTGGTCCTCTCTGCCGGTCTCTGCCAGGCTGAGCCATTTGGTCCCAAAAACCAGGTCACTGAATCAGAAAAAGCTTCTTAAGCTAATTCCCTGCAGCTCTGCAGCGGTCTCAGAGCTGCTGCTGATTAAAACTGTTCATTTTTATTTTGATTTAAAAAGAGGGTTAGTCTTTAAAATGTCGTCGTGGCAACCGTTCACCAGGCTTCACAGCAGACCTCTGTTTTGTTTCCTTAGCTTCACGGCGGAATCGGACCGGGAGAAGCGGGACTGGATGGAGGCCCTGCAGGAGTCAATCGCAGAGACTCTGTCGGATTACGAGGTTGCCGAGAAGATCTGGTCCAACCGGTCCAACAGGATGTGTGCTGACTGCAAGGCCCTGAACCCGGACTGGGCCTCCATCAACCTGTGTGTGGTCATCTGCAAGAACTGTGCAGGTAGGACGTCCCGGTTATATCCTAGCAGAGCTTTCTGTTCTGTTCTTTCTTTCTCACAGCTACGTTGAACTCTGTTGATGTGAATTCATTACTGTGTTGGACAACACACAACAACCAACAGGAACATGAAACAGTAACCTCTCAAAAAGGTATTTCTGCCTCTGGAGCTGTAGAGTCTGATCTGTGATGACAAGTCTCCTGCTTATATAGAACCTGTGTTATGCTATGTTCTTCTCTCGCTATTCTCTACCCCCTCTCCCCCCCCCTCCCCCTCTCTCTCTCCTTCTTAACCCAACCGGTCGAGGCAGATGGCCGCCCACCCTGAGTCCAGTTCTGCTCGAGGTTTCTGCCTCTTAAAAGGAAGTTTTTCCTTGCCACTGTCGCCTAGTGCTGCTCATGGTGGGATTTGTTGGGTCTCTCTCTGTAAATACCTATTTTAAAGAGTACGGTCTAGACCTGCTCTATATGAAAAGTGCCTTGAGATGACTTTTGTTGTGATATAGTGCTATATAAATAAAATTGAATTGAAAAATTGAATTGAAAAACCAGGTAACAGCTGAGTTTCCTCCTGGAGCGCTCTGTTAACACCCAGCAACCAAATCCCCAAACTACCATCCAAGACACCACACTCCACCAACCACCTATCAACCACCTACCACCTATCAATCATCTATCAACCACCTATCAATCACCTGTCAGCCATTAGATTAGATGAGTGAAGAATAATTGGATTGGTGGATTAGATAAATATAAACTTGCCTTGTCTGATGTTGATGTAAATTAATATATTTCCTATTTAAATCATTCAAGTAACACAATAATCTCCCTGTTTCTTTCTTATCAAACTGTATTTACTCTGTGTAGTGAGTATTTTTATAAAGTCGACTCTGAGACACAAGAATTCCACTGAACCTGTTCTGTCCTGTACCTGAAGTAAATCTAATCTGGATCTGGATCTGGATGTAAACATGTCAACAGTCCACACTCTGAGTTTACTTTTATTGTTTCTCATATTTTACACTGAGAGAAACATTCTGCTCAAGAAACATTTATATTCAAACCAGTTTCAGTAAGTTACAGAACCCAGACCTGACTCAGGACCTGGACTCAGGACCTGGACCTGAGTCCGTTCACAGACACTCTTGTGTTGAAACAGGAAACAAACTGTGTTATTGAACATGAGACAGAAACAGGAGAGAACAGAAACACTTCAGACTCATTCTGTTCATCACACAAACACACCTGTACAGGTAAACACAGAGTGTGTTCATGCTACTCACACTGTTGCACAACTCTCAGTGTGTTTGTTTGTTACCTGTGAACACCTGTGGAGACATGAATCACTGCAGGTGAAACTGTCACTGTGCTGGTTCAACTGCATTTTACAGAGTGTGTGTGTGTGTATGTCTGTGTGTGTGTGCAGGGCAGCACAGAGGTCTGGGGACGATGGTCTCTAAGGTTCAGAGTCTGAAGCTGGACACCAGCGTGTGGAGCAACGAGATCGTCCAGGTGAGACCAGACCCAGACCCAGACCCAGTCAGTCCACATGTAGCAGTGATCTTTGAACAGGCTTTTATTGACTTTAACTCAAGTCAATTCTGTGTGTGTGTGTGTGTGTCAGCTGTTCATCATGCTGGGGAACGACCGGGCCAATGATTTCTGGGCAGCTCGTCTCTCGGCGTCAGAGGAGCTCGACTGTGACGCTTCACCTGAGCAGAGGAGAGAGTTCATCACCCAGAAATACAGAGAGGGACGATACCGCCTCCCCCACCCCAGGTTCAGCGGCCAGGACGAGCTGCTCAAGGTTTGACCTCTGACCTCTGACCTCTCTGTAAAACCTGCTGCATCATAAACACTGACACTGGAAAATACAAAAACATGGTGATCCTTGTTATAATGACAACTGACAGTAACAGATTACAGTTTAGATACTGTGAGTACTTCACTGAACATCAAACCTACATTCACAGTAAAATGTGTGGTTTCAGTCTGCTGAGCTCTGATTGGCTGAAGTGAAACAGAAACATCAGAGAGAAAGATAAAAGCAGAGAGGAGAGGTTTCAGCCCGGAGCTGAAAAACCACCAACATGTCTGATCTCTCCGTCCCTTCACCCACCCCCTCATCCTCTCTCTGTCTCTCCCCCTGGTCTGGAACAGGTCCTGTGCTCGGCGGTCTCTGAACAGACTCTTTTAAAAACTGTCACTCAGATTTTCTCGGAGGCGGAGTCAGCTCGTCTCACCAACGACTCCAACGGCTGCCAGCAACACCCCAACCTGGACCTCTGCACCCCGTCAGGTCTGTCCTCTACTGTCCTCTGTCTATATTTACTGAACCCTACACAGTGACAGGTCTCTGGTCTGGTCTCATCTGGACTCTTAGACCATGTCAGGTCTGGACTCTGTTGAAAGTCCACTGCTCTGCAGATGACAGAGGTCAAAGGTCGTTTCCTGTTTTACTTCACTGTAAAGTCAGAGTCATATTTCTCTTGTGTCGGGTCTTGAGCCGTGAACACTGAACGTCAGGTGACTCCAGGTCAGGTGAGGTGGAGGTTTTGTGTTGCAGCTGTTCTTAGTTCTGTTCCTGCAGGAGGTTTTCATCAGTTCGATTTCTCTGCTTTACGTCTTAAACATCAGCTGATGTTTTCACTCTGAGAAACGACTCAGTCACAGGAAACAACATTAACACTAAAAATAAATAATAATGATGATGATGGTGATGATGATGTTGATGATGATGATGATGATGCTGATGATGATGATGACGATGATGATGTTGATGCTGGTGTTGATGTTGATGTTGATGATGATGATGATGATGATGGTGGTGTTGATGATGATGATGATGCTGATGGTGGTGTTGATGATGATGATGATGTTGATGGTGATGCTGATGATGATGATGATGATGATGATGATGTTGATGGTGATGATGATGATGATGATGATGGGATTTCGTCTGTCAGATCCCAGTGTGTACGATGAGATTATGCAGCCTGTTCTTCACTCTGGTTTCCTCTACAAGTCTGGCTCCGTCAACCGAGGAACGCTGTCCAGGAAAACTCGAGAAGGTGGTAGGAGGAACGGGGGGGAAACTTGTTTCTATGACAGTTTTAAATCTGACGTCAGTGTTAAAGGATCAGACTGAAGGTTTCTCTGCTCTGGTCTCGGCTCAGACTTCCAGAAGTTCTGGTGTTCGGTGGACCAGTCTCTGCTCTTCTATGAGTCGGACCGATCAGCTGATCCGTGCATGCAGATAAGTGTTAAAGACATTGTGTGTTTGGGCATCAGCCGGCCGGACTCGTCCAACAACAACAATGGATTCATCGACAGGTGCTGCTGAGTGTTATCGTGATATTACTGCATGGTGTTAACTGACTTTATATCCATGATGGAAACGCAGCCTCTTTAAGTTTTAAAGGTGAAATGTGTCCCCCCTCCTCCCTCTGATATCCCTCAGGTTTCGTTACACCTTTGAGTTGTACTTGACGTCAGAGAAACTTTATCAGTTTGGTTTGGAGACGGCCGATGCTCTGCACAGCTGGACTAAAGCCATCGGGAAGGTCAGAGACATGTTAAATGATTAGAGGATCCGTCCAACCTCAGCAGTCGGACAGGATGTTTTAGTCTAACTCCCCTCTCCTCTATCCTCAGGCGACCACCCCTCTCAGCTGCCACTGTCTGCTGACCCGGGAGTTCGAGCGGGTCGGGCTGCTTCGGTACCGTGCCATGTTGGACCCTCAGCAGTGGAAGGAGGCCTACTTTGTCCTGCAGAAGTCCAACCTCTTTATCTGTCCCCGAAACGATGGAGCGGCCGAGGACATCATCAACCTGAACCGCCTGCAGGAGCTCAGTCAGTGTCCCACACAGTCCTGGTCCTGGTCTACAGATACACCTTGTCTGACTGGTTTATATTAAACTGTGTGTCTGTGTTGAAGGTATCACCTCCGAGAATGAGAACCACGAGAAGAAAGACATCCTGGTCTTAGTGGAGAAGGGAAGGTGAGAGAGGTTTATTTGGGCTGGATTTTATTTGTTCTTTCCTTCATCATCTGCTTTCCTCTCCTCCTTTTCCTCCTCAGGACTCTCCACCTGCAGGGCGTCGGCCGGACCGATTTCTCCCTGTGGTACTCAGACATTCAGCGAGCAGCCGGCGGGAAAGGAAACACTCTGAGAGAACAGCAGCTGAGCAGAAATGACATCCCCATCATCGTGGACAGCTGCATCGCCTTCATCACTCAGTACGGTGAGGAGGAGGGGGAGGAGGAGGGCGAGCAGAGGGAGGAGGTTGGAGTTGGGTCTCAAAGAGGGGAGGGGAGTAATCTGTGGTTACAGAAAAGCAGGTTAGTGAATCAGAGCCTAGTTTCAGACTCAGACCCTGGTCCAGAGTAAGATGATCTGTAACCTCAGAGACAGGACGTAGGAGCTGATGTGCAGCCGTATCATCAGATGATTCAGTATTAATGTTAAAGACTGAAGGAGGATCTCAGAGCGTCTTCATCGTCTTCACCGGCTGTGGTCTTCTGCAGGTCTGGGCCATGAGGGGATCTACAGGAAGAACGGAGCCAAGTCCAGGATCAAACTGCTGATGGAGGAGTTTCGCAAAGACGCTCGAAACGTCAAACTGCGGATTGGAGACCACTTCATCGAGGACGTGACAGACGTCCTGAAGAGGTTCTTTAGAGAGATTGACGACCCCATCTTTATGGCCGACCTCCACCCGCTGTGGCAGGAGGCTGCCAGTGAGTCCTGTTTCATTCAGGGTCCAGGTTCAAAGTTCAGTCTAAGGTCTGGACTCAGGACCCGTTTCAGTGTGTTAATAACAATGTGTTCTGTGTCCTAAGTGCTAGAGTTGAAGGCAGCTGGACTTCTTTCAGGTCTAACCTCTTGGAGGTGGTCCGGAGAGTCGTTGACCCATCCAGTACCTGGGACTACCCAACCAGTCTCTAGAACTGATGAAGCCTTTCAGATGAGATGTGAAAAGTCTTCAAGGAACCTAAAAGAAGTCCAGTTGCCTTTGACTTGCACACATAAGACTACCATGACCTGGATGACTGAGAACCTGCACAGATGATGTGTGACGATGTTTTGTTGCAGTGAAATGTTCTCACTCTGAAAGTTTCCTCTTCAGAAATTCCTCAGAGGACTCAGAGGTTGGACCGCTACAAAGAAATCATCCGAAGTCTTCCTCGAGTCAACAGGACGACCCTTGCTGCTCTCATCAGTCACCTGTACAGGTGAGTTGAGGCTGGCACGCAGCAGCAGCAGTGTCAGTAGCTGAGGTGCTAACAGGTGCTGTTTCTCCTCTTAGAGTCCAGAAGTGTGCCAGTCTGAACCAGATGTGCACCAAGAACCTGTCGCTGCTGTTCGCTCCCAGTCTGTTTCAGACTGATGGGAAGGGAGAACATGAGGTGAAGATTGTTGAGGATCTGATAGACAACTACCTGTATGTCTTTGATGTGAGTACACCTGAGGAGACATCACTCACCTTCTCTCTCTGTGTCGCTACAAACACACTCAGTTTGTGTTTGTTTCAGATCGACGAGGAGCATCAGACTCAGATCGAGCTGGAGATCAGCCTCATCACCACCTGGAAGGACACTCAGGTACTGACCATGTCTGTAAACTGATCAGGTTAATCAATTAAACATATATTCACTGTCACTAATGGATCAGTGATCAATAATCAGTTGTTAATATCTGTGAGTTATTGATTAGTCCTGAGCTGTGTTGGTGTTTGTGTTAAGCTGTCTCAGGCTGGTGATCTGATCATCGAAGTTTATCTGGAGATGAAGATACCAGACTGCTGCATTACTCTCAAAGTAAGTATTACTCATTAATACTGCAGTACTCCTCTGATCCAGTCCTGACTCTGATACTGTTACTACTGCAGTACTCTCAAAGTATTACTCATTATTACTGCAGTACTCTTCTGTACCAGTCCTGAGTCTGATACTGTTATTACTCATTAAACCTGCCTGAGTATTACAGCTCGTGCCCCACCTCTCTCCCGGTGCATGCTGGGATAAGATCGAAGGCTCAGGTGTGACAGTGTGTGACTTCTGACCCCTGCAGGTGTCTCCCACCATGTGTGCAGAGGAGCTGACCAATCAGGTTCTGTACATGAGGAACGTCCCGGCCGGAGACAAAGACATCTGGATGACGTTTGAGGCCATCGAGGACGGACAGCTGGGTGAGTCAGCCACTGGACACCTGTCTCTGATACACCTGGACACCTGTCCCTCTCTCTCTCTGACACACTTGGCCTGGTTGTTGTTTCAGAGCGTCCGTTACACCCCAAAGAGAAAGTCCTGGAGCAGGCCCTGCAGTGGTGTAAGATGGCCGATCCGAGCTCTGCATTCCTGGTGGTGAAGAGAGTTCCTAAAGGAGAAGGCATCAACATCCTCACCTGTAGGTCCAACGGACACAGTAACTGTTCCACTGACTATTGATTAATCGGCTGATTATTTTTTCTATTAAACGATCAGTCATCCAACCACCTGATGTTCAGGTTTTAATCATGGTGAGGAAGCTGATGAAATAATCTGCTGAGTCTCTTTGTTTCTGTTCAGCCTATAAGAGTGAGATCATGAAGATCGGTCTGTTGAAGTGTCGTGAAGAACCTCCGAAGCTTCTTCAGGGAAACAAGTTCCAGGAGAGAACGTTTCAGATCAAGGAACACAAACTGCTGCTGCTCAAAGACAAGAAGGTAACGAGTCCTCAGACCAGAGGATAGGTTCAGTCAGGACCTCAGACCAGAGAACAGGTTCGGTCTGGACCTCAGACCAGAGACCAGGTTCAGTCTGGACCTCAGGCCTGAGAACAGGGACACTGTGAAAACTGTCTTAGCCACAGACCAGAACCAGAACCCTCTGTAATGTTCCAGGTACTGTTTGTCCTGACTGGTCTCTGTTGTTGTTCAGAGCATCAAACCAGAGAAGGAGTGGTCTCTGAAGTCCATGAAGATCTACATTGGCATCCGCAGGAAACTGAAGGCTCCAACCAGGTGAGGAAAACGTGCATAACACAGTGAGTCCTGCACAGAGGTTTTAATCAGGTACAGGTTAAAGGTTCAGGTTAAACTGCTCTGAGATCAGCTTTTAGAGATGTTATCACGTCATATACTGATATGAATATTCATTCATTCATTCATGTAACTTTAAGAAGATGAGAGTCATTAAAGAGCAGTCAGCTGTGATCAGCTGTTTCAGTTCAGATCTGACCTGAGGTCAGTGAACAGCCTGTGGGTTTAAACTTGGACTGATTAATGAAGGAGCTGCTGACAGGGGTCCAGGTCAGAGGTCTGAGGTCAGATGATAAAGGTCTGAAACATTAAACTCATTCAGTCATCAGCTGATCGGATGAGAAAGTGATTATTTGTTATTGATCTGTTTGCTCCTGCAGATGGGGTTTCACAGTGATGTCAGACAAACACCAGCTGTGAGTATCAGTTTCCATCAGTCACACCTGGTTTAAAACAGAACCTGGTGCAGGTCTGATCCAGACTCAGCTGCTGGACTGAAACTAGGTCTCTGAGTCTTTGACCAGCCTGTCCAGGTCCAGCTGTCAGGACTGATTCAGTTTCAGTGTTCTGACGTCAGTGTTGATTTCCAGCAGCAGATTTGTCAGATAGATATCAGAGTCTGTGTCGAAAATCCTGTCGCTGTGTTTCTGTGTGGATCAGGTTTCTGTGTTGTAGCTGTGAGGCCGACCTGTGGGACTGGATCACCAGCTTCCTCAAAGCTCAGGTCAGTTTCTCTCTCATCCTGAGAACTGATCCAGGATCAGATTTAATACAGCTGAGTCAGACACGTGGAGACAGAGCAGGAGATGTTTTTTATTGTTAAATATAATTAAAGAAGATGACCTCCAACCTCCTGCTGACTCTTCTTCAGAACGACGACCCCGGTCCTCCGGTGCTAAGGCGTCACTCCTCATCAGATATCTCCAAACAGAAGTTCGGCACGATGCCGCTTGTCCCCATCAGAGGAGATGAGAGTAACAGCAGCATGCTGTCAGCCAATCAGACGCTGGTGAGTTCAAAGTCTCAAACTGATGAAGAGTTTATTTCTGCAACAAAAGAAAAACATGGATGGAAATGTTGGAAATGACTAAAATACTCAACATTAGGAGTTTCTGTTCGTTTTGATTTTCCTGTCTTTAATCTTTATCATGATCTATGTTTAAAAAACAGTTTATAACTTTAACACGTTCTTTAAAAAATAACAAACAATCATTAGTTTGATGTTTTGACCTGTTTTCATTCAACATGTTTTTACAGTTTCAGTCATTTCCTTCATTTTTCTTCTTTGTTTCTAGAAAAAAAACTTTTTAAACGTTTTATTTCTGTTAATCTGCTGCTGATCTTAATCTGCTGTTTCATTTGATTCAGTTCCTCACAACTGAGAGAAATTTACCTGGAATCAATCAAACACTCTAAATTCCTGTTGTTTTTCTCGTCAGTGAAATATAAATTCTGTTCAATAATTCATCAGACTTTTTATATTTTTTCTCCCTGAAGAGAAAGTTACATGACAGACGGACACTCTCCATGTACTTTGTGAGTATTTTATTCTTTGTATGTTTTCCTTCTTTAATGTGTTAGTACTGTGTGAGTATTCAGTGTTGAGGAGGTGTGAGGTGAACTCACAGTCTCTGTGTCCTCAGCCCATGAAGGTTCAGCAGGACTCGTTCGAGGAGCGTTCGGAGTCTCCTGATCTCCCTGAGCCGCTCTACGAGGAGGTCGGAGACTTTGGCCTCCAGGTCCTGAGATCTCTGGAGACAAGCTTCCTGTCCAGCAGCGCTGCAGAGACCCAGGAGGTCCCGGACCACCCACCGCTCAGGCTGGTTCCCGTGGAAACCAGACATCCGGATCACGTGATCGCCCCTGACCGGATGGCGAGCGGCTCCGTGGAGACTCTGGAGCAGAGCGGCAGCAGTGGAGGTGGAGGAGGAGATGGAGAAGCAGAGTGCAGCTCTCCGGACCTGAACGCCCCCCAGCAGCCGGCGGTGAGAAGGAGGCAGCAGCTGCAGGGAGTCTGTACTCCGTCACAGGAACTCCTCCTGCAGGAGCTGTCGTCTGCTTTCACCAAGAAGACTGAGGATGAGGAGGAGCATGAGGAGGAGGAGGAGCAGGAGCAGGAGAGGCCGTATGATGTCTGAAGAAAAAAGTTTATAGTTTCTAAGTTTATATAGAGGATGGGGGGGGGGGGGGGGGGGGGGGGACAGAAGAGTCAGAGAGCAGTCAGAGAGCAGAAGAGTGATGGACAGACAGACAAACACACCATGTACTCAGATTACTCTGAGGTACTACCTGCTCTGTCCTAAAACAGAAACTACACATTACAGATTACTTCAGATTACTGCAGATTACTACAGATTACATCAGATCTTAGCTTCAGAACTGTGGATGAATCTGATGATTTAATGATTCTCTGGTCTGTGTCTTTGTTTGGGGGGGAAGGATAAAAACCAGAGATGAGAGCTGATCTGCTGCAGAAAAATTGAACTCCTTTCTGTCTGTAGTTACAGCTGTGTGACTGCAGGTGGCAGTGCAGTGTCGTCAGTCTTACACTGAGATCAGTTTAATAAAACACAACATTGTGTTTAACAGAATCCACGAGTCTCAGTCCAGGATCCAGATCAGACTGGATTTAAAGTGAGGAGGACTAAACCTGAGGGGGTGAAGGATCAGAATGAAGAGCTGAGATAAAACTGATGGATCTGGATCAGACTCTGGTTCATCTGGAGTCAGACTGAACAACGTCAGAGCTGAAAGAGTTTTCACCAAACTGAGGATGGAGCAGCGGACGCAGTGATTGGCTGAGAGGTCACGTGACTCACAGCCACCTGAGGAGCTGAACGTGTCTGACGCTGTGATTGGTTGGAGCAGAGTGAAGCAGGTGGAGGCTGATTGTTTGCGCCAGTATTTCACATTTCGTCTTCTTTGAAAGTGTTTGGTGTTTTCTTCTCATCAGGATGAAAAACATTTTCAGACGTCCATGTTTTATCAAGTTAATCTCTTATCACAGTGACAGCAGCGTTGTACAGGACGTCATGTTTACAGTCAGTGTGTGGTTCAGTTAGGGTTAGGGTTAGGTTCAAACACTTCGATGCTTGACTGTAACTGTGCTCGACTCTCATCAGAGATGACGCCTTTATTCCACACACAGATTTTGACAGAGAGGGAGACCTCTCTGTCAAACTCTGCTGCCTACATTATCCACAATGCACCCCAACCTCCAAGCTGGAGGCAGATTGAGCTGATGATTCACTGGACATTAAACAGTTTTTACATCATGAGTTTATTCAGTGAACATCTGTTAGAAACATCTGTCCAGAAACAGATGTAATCAGTTCTGATCCTGATTATCAGTCCTGTCAAAACTCACCAGGATCAGATTCAGATTTTAGACACACATCTAAAGATACCGTGCAACACATCTGTCCTAACCTACACATCTGTAGTTTATTCCATAAGCTAAATGTTCCTGATGAACAAACTGGTTTTAACTGTTATTGTACATATGATTGTGTTTGATCAGTGGCTTCACTCCAACACTGTCTCTGTTCTTTAACACTGGTGGATTTATTCATTACATGACATCACTGGATTTATTATTTCATTATATCACAGCCTCTTTATGTGTTAATTTATTTTTAAACCATTCATGTTCCTGTTTGACTTTTGAAACTGTGACAGGATGTGATGCTCAGAGGGTCCTCATTATAACCTCCTATTATATCTAATATTCTCTTCTACATTTAGAATTAACCTCAGAGGACAGATAATACACCACAGACTGGAGGAGTGTTGGCTCTCTGTCCACCAATCCTCCCATAACACAGTCTAACTGGTCCCAGTTTGACTCCAGCACTGGTCACACTGGTTTGATGATGGTTATATTATTATCTATATTTTCAGGGTCTGTCTGTTGTATATGATCCTGTTAAGCTGTTTCTCTCCTGATTGTTCTGTTTCATGCACATGAAGGATGAAATTAAAATATATTTTGGTTGATAATCTGCTGCTCAGCTCACCTCTGTCAGCTTATCTCTGTCTGCTCTTCACTCAGTGTTTCAGAGTTTAGACCTGGTTTAAAGTTTCAGGTCAGAGATAGAGACAAGCTCAGAATAAAATTAATAATCAGTCTGATGTTGCTGAAGCTTTAACAACAATAAAACATTAAATGAAACTGATGAGAAGAAAAGGAGAGGCTGTTACTTTATTCAACCAGCAGGAAGAAATTACCTGCTGATGATGCGAAGTTTAAGTTTTAATTCAGACTTTTATTCAGCACTTTGATGTTAAACATAATGTTGGCAGCAAATCTGGACTCAAACATCAGAGAGACAGTTTTAGAGGTTCATTAACAGGTGGAGGTGGAGGGTGTAGGTCCAGGGATAAAAACTCCATCCTCCCCCTCCTCTGTAGAGACACAGGGAAATGAGCTTTCTAAATAAACCTGATTTTTATATGAATCATTTCAGACACTTGTTTCTGAGTCTGACTGAGACTGACTGTAGAACCAATGTTACACTTCATGTGTTTATCTGGAATATTAATCTGCACATATCCGGTTTTGTTTACAAGTGTGAGTCTGATTCTCACTCTCTGATGCTGAGGAATAACTAAGGATTCAAGGATTCAAGGAGCTTTATTGTCATTCCAACACATGTGAACATGAGGTGAAACGAAATGGGTTACTCTGGTCCCGGTGCAAGCCAATTACAGAATAAATAACTAACTAAGTATAAATAGAATATGCAAATATAAGCTAAGACAGTAATATAAATATAGAAAAATTCACAGTATAGGAAATAAGTGAAATGACACAACAACAGCAACAACAACAAGGTTAAAGTGGCAGAAAACAGCAAAGTGACAAAATGTGCAGGTATGTTTGTCTGTGGGTGTTGCAGGGGCTACAGGGGTCCTCTAGAATTCAGCAGTCTCACAGCTTCCGGGAAGAAGCTGTTCCTCAGTCTGGTGGTCCTGCTCTTAATGCTCAGCCTCCTGCCTGAGGGGAGAGGGGAAAACAGAGCATGTGCGGGGTGAGTAGGGTCCTTCAGAATGCAGGCGGCCCGTTTCCTGCATCTGGCGGTGTAGATGTCCGTGGTGGTGGAAAGGCTGCGTCCCACAGTCCTCTGTGCAGCTTTCACCACCCTCTGCAGAGCTCTCTTCTCTGCCGCCGAGCAGCTGCCGTGCCACACGATGATGCAGGAGGACAGGACGCTCTCCACCACACATCTGTAGAAGGAGGTCAGGACTGAGCTCCCCAGTCTGGCGCGCCTCAGCCTCCTGAGGAAGTAGAGGCGCTGATGTGCCTTCCTAAGCAGGCAGGAAGTGTTGGTGCTAAGGAATGCAGTGATGGATTATTCTGTGGACTGTTATGATGAGGAGTCACTGTGGTGGTTGATCGTATTTATCAGAACCAGAGGAAACAGATGAGGAGTTAATCAATCAGGCAGAAAGACGACTGGACGTCCTGAAAGACAACATACCTCTGAAGACTTGTGGTGCTGCTGTGGTCACTGATCTCCACAGCTCACTGAGGAGGAAAACTACAGCTGCTTCACTCTGTGGAGGAATCATGAAGAATTAGCTCACATTATGTCTGTCCACACAGAGACAGACATAAGGTAAAGGTCCATCAAGTCATATTTGGATGTGAAGAGTGAATCAGACAACTCCCTGTAGTGGCAAAGGTTTACTAGTCCTGCTGACCCCGCTGAGAATCAACATGTGTGTGAAACTGAGAAGGTTCTGTAGGTGGAGTTTTAACCACTCAGCTTTTGAAGAGTTATTCCTGACATTTTCATGTGAACAACTGAGGTCGACACTATGGATGTCTTCCAGGAGAGACTGTCTGAACATGGGAGGAGTTATCTCCATATTTAAACCACCACCCCACCCCCAGGTAGAGGTAGGTAGAGATGGGCAGATGCATTTCACCTGATGTGTTGCACCTGGGCGGCTCAGGGTCAGGTTGTTTTGGCTGGCTCCTCTGTGTGTCCCTCTTTCACCATCACCTCCTTCCTTTTGGTTTTTCCTCTTTGGGTTCTGACATTTAAACAACACAAACACCAAAGACCTGAGTCCACAGTTTATGTTTTTACTTTTAATTCAGTTTGTTTGAAACACTTTACCCACCAAATCCTGTGTGGTCTCCCTCTCTGTCAGAGACAACAGACATTATCTGAAGGCACTTTACAGAGTGAAGTCACAACCTTATGATATTATAGAGAGAAAACAGTTCCTCTACCTCACTGAGGCTGAGCTGTGACGAGCTGTCAACAACAACTGGATCATGTAGAGCTGACCACATTAAAACTAAGATTATACAGGTATACGCATGTAGTACACATGTAGTATACATGTAGTATACAGCTAAACCTCTAAAGAAACCCACCCTGGATACAGGAAATGAAAAAGAAGAAAAACTAAACATTTGACCTGAAGAAGAAAGACGTCAGAAACTATAGAAAACAGTTTGAGACAGTCAGAGGTTCATTTACTGAACTTTCAGCCATGATCTTCATCAGTGTCTCTCTCTTCTGTCCTGAGCAGGTCTGAGTAGAAAAGGATGTTTGTGCTTCACTTCAAGTTCAGTGAAGTGACACTGCTTCTTATCCTTTATCAATGTGTGTCTGTGTTTTATCACAATCAGTATCAAAGTATGTCATCTGACCGGACTGAGTCTTCAGATCAGAAACTTCCTCTCATTTCTGTGGCATCTTCTACTTTTCTACAGTGCCTCTATTTTACTTTGTGTCAGTGGATGTGACTTTACTGAGGCTCTACTGTACATTACTACTGTTACATAATGAAATTTTAAGTTACTTTACTGTACTTCCAGTACTTCACTTTACCTGACTGTATTCTCCGTAGCTTTATGTTACTGGTTTCACTGTGTTGTACAGTGTCTCAGAAAGGCTCAACAGGGGGGAGTCACAGTTCAGAGCTCTCCCTAACCTGGGAGCCAGGTGTCAGTGTATCCAACAGGTGAATAACACTGATCATCTCCTTACAACACAATGGGAAACCTGCTGGGAAACCTTGGGTCCTGGGTCCTCGGATCAGATTGTGTTTGGAGGCCAGGTCAACACCCTAGGCTCTCGTGTCAAAGTAATATTCAGATGAATGAAGGAGCAGAGGTTTCCCAGTAGAACATTGGACTGTAACCAGGCGATCAGTATTATTCACTTCACCTGTCAGAGGTTCAATGTTGGGGCTGATCTGTGTTTGTTAGTAAAACAGGACATCTAAGTTCACTGACTTTGTTGTACAGGAAATAAATAAGGTCAGGAAGTAAGGGGTTAACAATGTCAGATTTTTTCTTCTTACAGAAATGTCTTAATGAGAGATAATTTCTTTACATGTTGAATCAGCTCATTTCCTCAGTGAAAAACATTGAATCTTCTTTATATTTATTTCTTTATTATTTTTATTTATGTGTGAACAAAACAAAAGTTTCTGACTGATTTTTGTCAGAATGGATCATGTCATCAGGGATCAATACTGCCTTCATATCATGGATTATATTCCCAGGTTAAAGGAGCAGTCCAACATTTATGGTCCTCATCAGATGAGATGTTAAACGTGACAGATGTCTGAGTGACAGCTGCGATGATGTCAGCAGTCATGTGACCGTCACTTTGTCCTGACCACAGGTAAACATGAGGAAAAGTGTCAGATTATAACATGAGGAAAATATTAGATTCATACTCAGGAACAGGAATTTGATCACATATGAAAACTCGACTGAGACCCTCTCCACAGGAGGATGACCATGGACTCTGAGTGAAAGCTCCTCACGTCTCTGAGAACATCAGAATGAATTTATTTTATTAACCTGACCACATGACAAATCGAACCCGTCTCAGCTGAAAAAAATATCAGAATTTAATTAAGTGAGGAAAATGAAAAGTTCTGAGTCTGAAATGCATGCTGGGATAGTCCTCTAAAGTGTCCGGTCATCTCAATGTGAACAGGACTGTGATGGACGACTGTGGCTCCGACCCCTCATGCCGTCTCTGATGTTACCTGCCGACTGGACATGGACAACAGTGTGACCTTTGACCTCAGGCCTGATGATGAGGAGGAGTGCGACACGTTGTTCCCCAGGGAGGTCGATCTGTCTCCGGAGACGCTGCGACAGCACAGAGCGCTCCTCGCTTTCTCCCTGAACTCCGATGACACGTAGTAGAAGATGAAGGGGTCGATGCAGCTGTTGAAGGTGCTAACCGCTAAGCTAATCATGTAGGGGAGGTAGAAGTCCTCGCCGTCTGCATTTGGCAAGCTGTCGGTGTAGGTGAGGAGGAGGAGGATGTTGCTAGGCAGCAGACACCCGATGAAGACCAGTATGACCAGCACCGTAACCCGGATGGCGTGACCATAGCGCTTCCCCTCAGCCAGCAGAGTGCGCAGCACGGCGCCATGACAGAACACGGTGACCACAGAGGGCAGTAGGAAGCAGACAGAGAACAAGGTGGCAAAGTACGGCAGGAAGAAGTTTTCCTGCTCCATCTCAGGCAGGGCGTCGTGGCAGGTGGTGATCTGAGGCTCGTCCAGCTCATAGGTCTGCTGTGACACCAGCAGCGGCAGCATGGCGGCCAGCACCACCGTCCACACCGCTGCTGTCATGCACAAGGACATCCGCCTGCTGCGCAGCGTTTTGGCGCGAAACGGGTGAACCAAAGCAATGTATCGGTCCAGAGCCACGAACGCCAGACACAGCACAGACCCATACATGTTGCCGTAAAACATCGCCATGACAACGCGACAGAAAGGCTCGCCCAGGTCCCAGTGGTTCCCCCTGAAGTGGTATGCGATACGGAACGGCAGCACCAGCAGCAGCAGACAGTCGGCGGCCGTCAGGTTGATGAGCAGTGTGGTGGACGGGAGCGATTTGGTCCTGAACAGTAGAAGCCAAAGAGCCAACAGGTTGGAGGGCAGACCCACGATGAAGGCCAGCAGGTACAGGACCGGCAGGTACAGGTTGGTGGTCGGAGCCTGGATCTCTTTCAGCTGCTTCTCCTTCAGAGTGGTGATGTTACAGTTGGTCATCAGCTTGAACGCCCGCAGACCTGCAGAGACCACAACACATGTCAGTCTGTAGACCTGCAGACACCTAAACAGACGTCAGTCTGTAGACCTGCAGAGACCTGAACAGACGTCAGTCTATAGACCTGCAGAGACCTGAACACAGTAATAAGAATCCTAACATTTACATCTGTCTCTTATTGTTATCGGCTGCAGCTGCATCAGCCTCAGTGTTTAGTTTCTGTTCCTGTTAATGTGGGAGTGGGCAGGAAGTGACGCTCGCCCACAAGAAGAAGAAGGTGCGGCGTATCTCCAACAACAAACCCTGGGTGAACAAGAAGAAGCTGGTTTTTAATACTGGGAATAAGGAGGAGATGAAGAGGATGCAGAAGGAGCTGAGGAGGGAGATAAGAAGGGGCAAGGACAGCTACAGGAGGAAGCTGGAGGAGCGCCTTCAGGGGAACAACACCAGAGAGGTCTGGAGAGGCCTAAAAACCATCTCTGGACACAGCAAGGATAGTGGACGAGGCCCAGAATCTGGCAAACGAACTGAACCTGTTTTTTCACAGATTTGACTGTGTCCCTGTCCCCTCCCCCACCCACACCACACCTTCAACACCCCACTCCAGCCCCCCTTCACACTCCACCAGGATGATCCTCGCACCACTCTCAGCAGGGGTCACTGCCCCTCCCTGCCTCTCCATCACATCTGACCAGGTGAGGAGGGAGTTGAGGATGATCAAGGCAAGGAAGGCTACGGGCCCTGATGGCACCAGTGCCAGACTGTTCAAGGACTGTTCAGATCAGCTCTGTGGGGTTTTTCTGCACATCTTCAACTTGAGCCTCCGTCTGGAGAGAGTTCCGCTCCTGTGGAAAACATCCTGCATGGTCCCAGTTCCAAAGACTGCACACCCCAGTGAGCTGAAACACTTCAGGCCAGTAGTCCTAACCTCTCACCTCATGAAGACAATGGAGAGGATCGTCCTGAGCCACCTCCGACACCTAGTGAGTGATGCAATGGATCCCCTGCAGTTTGCCTAAAGACCTGGTGTTGGTGTGGAAGACGCTGTCATCTACCTGCTGCGCAGATGCCTTTCACACCTGGAGAACACTGCGAGCACTGTGAGGGTCACCTTCTTCGACTTCTCCAGTGCTTTCAACACCATCCAATCATCTCTGTTCAGGGGGAAGCTGGAAGGAGCTGGAGTGGACTGTAACCTGGCTGCTTGGACCACCGACTACCTCACCAACAGACCACAGTATGTGAGGCTTTGTGACTGCGTGTCTGATGTGGTGGTCTGCAGCACGGGGGCCCTGCAGGGTACAGTACTGTCCCCCTTCCTCTTCACCCTGTACACATTGGACTTCAGACACTGACAGTTGCCACCACCAGAAGTTCTCCGATGGCACAGCCATTGTTGGGTGTGTCTCTCAGGGGAACGATCTGGAGTACAGGGAGGTCATCACCAACTTTGTCGACTGGTGTGGCAAGAACAATCTGCACATAAACCCCAGCAAGACGAAGGAGGTGGTGATCGACTTCAGCAGGAAGTCATTTCCCACTGCACCAGTGAACATCTAGGGTTTGGACATTGAGATCATGGAGGAGTACAAATACCTGGGTGTTTACCTCAACAATAAACTGGACTGGTCTCATAACACCAACGCCCTGTACAAGAAGGGCCAGAGTCGTCTCCACCTGCTGAGAAGACTGAGGTCTTTCGGAGTGTGCAGGTCACTGCTAAAGATCTTTTATGACTCTGTGGTGGCCTCTGCCATCTTTTATGCAGTGGTCTGCTGGAGCAGTGGATGTTCAGAGAGAGACCGGAAGAGACTGAATAAGATGGTCAGACGTGCTGGCTCTGTCCTGGACTGCTCTCTGGACTCCATTGAGGAGGTGGGTGAGAGGAGGATGTTGGCCAAGCTGACATCTATCATGGATAACCCCTCCCACCCCCTGCATGAGACTTTGGGAGACCTGAGCAGCTCCTTCAGTAACAGACTGCTGCATCCACAGTGCAAGAAGGAGCGCTACCACAGGTCATTTATTCCAACAGCCTGATGGCTGTACAACACCAGACTGACCCAACAATAAACCTGAATCTCTGGACTCCACTTTCTGGTCACTTTATTTGCACATAATTTCATCTACCTCAATGATTATCACCATTTTTCCTATATTACGACTGCACATTTTCTGTTTACTACAGAGACTTTCTAATGCTGATTGCTGCACTTTCTTTTTACCCTTCTGTGCCTTTCTTATATTATATTTTATTTTTTATTTTTCTATTTTTGTCACTCTTGTTTCTTGCTGCTGTAACATGTAAATTTCCCACAAGTGGGATAAATAAAGTATATCTTATCTCATTTTTACGTTGATTGTGTTTTATAAACAGGTCTGTTCAGTAAACAGGATCTGATGTTAGAAACAGTTAATGCAACAGAAACTTATTGCAAGATACTATCTCATCATCTACACATCATCTACCTCACAGTAAGAAAACACCCTGTCTCAGATCTTTAAACGGATTTCCTGTCTGTCAGAGAATTCATTTCAAAATCCTGCTGTTGGTTTATAAAACACTGAATGGTTTAGAGCCAAAATACATTTCTGATCTGCTGCCATTTAATGAATCACCCAGACCCTCAGGTCATCAGAACTGATGTGCTTTCTGTCCCCACAGTCAGGTCTGCTGAAGACCTTCCTGTTCACCACTAAATGTATTGTACTTGTATTTATTTAAATTTTCCAGTCTAGTCTTGCATTTCTTGTTTTTATTTTCCATTTATTTAAATGTTTTTTTTATATTGTCTTATATTGCTTTTACATCTTGTCTCGATCCATTTTATATCTAGATATATATCTAGATATTATATCTATCTATATAGTAAGTAAGTAAGTTAGTTGTTGAAATGTGGTGAACTTGCTTCTTTACTTAAACTTCCTCACTTTAATACATTCTGTCTTTAATAAAACATCTTCATTTTAATAAAACGTCCTGTCTTTAATAAAATGTTCTGTCTTTACTAAAATGTCCTGTCTTTACTAAAATGTTCTGTCTTTAATAAAACATTGTGTCTTTAATAAACTGTTCTGTCTCTCAGGAACTAAATGTCGTTGGATCCTCTCAGAGACTGGGAAACCAGGACATACATACGTGGCTCTGATGTTCTTTTCATGTTTAAACTCTCAGTCTCTCTTTAAAAAAGACCAATAAAACATGTCTTGATATGTACCTTCTTGGAATGAGACCTGTCTCTAACTGTCCATGTGTTTACAGGAAGAAGACAAGAAGACTTACGGACAGACATGCTGGGGCATTCCTCTGTAGGACCCGAAGACGGAAAGACGCTGCAGGCCAGTGACAGCAGAGAGACGAAGATCAGAGTTCCAGAAACCACCCTCATCTTCTTCTTTTCCTTCACTTCTTGCACCTTTTCTACTTCTCCTTTCCCTTGCAACACCTCAGTGTCTGTCTCTGAGTTTGTCTGCAGCAGCAGCAGCAGCAGCAGCAGCAGCAGCAGCTGTCTTCCTCTTCCTCTCAGTCTTGTGTTTATTTTTTTGGGCTTTTTCGCCTTTAATGGACAGGACAGTGGAGATGAGACAGGAAACAGGGAGAGAGAGTGGGGGAATGACACGCAGTAAGGAGTCGATCCAGGGACCAGCTGCTCAGGGCACTTAAGCCCATGTGGTACGTGCCCCAACCATTCGGCTATGGGGGTGCCCCCAGTCTTGTGGTTTTTACGTTGGTATCAGTAGTGGTTGTTGTAGCATCAGCAGTGTGAGCCTCAGCAGCCTGGTTGATAATCTGATCTCAGATCTGTTCATCCGGCCTCTGATGGAATCCAGATGTGTGTGTATGAGCATGGTATGTCTATCTTTGTGAGGACCAGAGCTTTAAACCTCAGTGGTCTGGTTACTTTCTTAACAGTTAGTTTGAGGGTTCAGGCTCAGGTTTGATGGTCAGAGTTAGACATTTAATTAAGATTAGTTATGATGCATTGAGTCCTCACAAGTGTAGAAGTTCTAATGTGTTTGTTCTTCCCACACTGTGATTCATACAATGATGGAAACACCTAATGTGTTTAAATCAAACAGGAAATGGGAACATTCCCACTACAGAGGAGCAAGACCACCAGACCAGAGGAGATGCAAACA
The DNA here is from genome assembly GCA_033238685.1 of Lates japonicus. NCBI lineage: Eukaryota > Metazoa > Chordata > Actinopteri > Centropomidae > Lates > Lates japonicus. The sequence goes on along the minus strand of BRZM01000152.1, from coordinate 72,120 downwards.
CCAGCACAGAGACACTACAGAAAGACTGAAAACAACTACAGAGAGACTGAAAACAACTACAGAGAGACTGAAAACAACTAGATAGAGACTGAAAATTCCTAGTTGATTGTGGTTGACTGTAGTTGATTTACAGCTGTTTGTTTGTTTGAATATGTGGGCTACATTAGTTCATCTGATGTACAGATGAAGTTTAATCTGGCTGCAGCAAATCATGGAGAGGACACAAGAGACACAAGGCTGCAGGTCAGGATGGAGGGATAGAAAGAGAATATATAGAGAGACAAAGAAAGAAAGAAAGAAAGAAAGAAAGAGGTTTTCATGAGATTTTTGAAGTGAGGAGAATCTGCCGACCACATGGACTTTGCTAAGTGGTCATATGGAAAACATTCCTGTTGCTCTCTCTGTGGCTTCCTGTCTGTACAGCAGCTGATAACCAGGTTTCCTGTAATTTATCTGCTGTTATTATTCTGCAGCAGACAGTTCAAATCAACTGTTTGACTGCTGTTACCATGACAACAGAAACAGGAAGTAAAAGCATGACAGAAACGAAGAGACCTAAAACTATAAGTCCTGACTGTTGGTCTGACGGATTGAATTTAATATATAATATTCTAATAAACAGCCTTCAAAAACAGTCTCTATGAATGAATAAATATTGATGTTTCACTTCTCCACAGTTATATAACCTGATGTCCTGATACAGAGCTGAAGTGAATCACAACTTCCATAAATAAGAAAATCCAATTCGGAGTCTCACTGACATTTTCACAGTCTTTAATAACCTGGTTGTGTTTGTTGTGATTATTTCTCCAGTGAAAATCAGCAGCTGCTGAAATTGATCTGATGGACGAAGTCAGACCGAACCTGGTGATGCATTTACTGACTGAGTCCACCAGATGTCAGTGTTGACCTCCCCCTGCTCCTCATTAAAGCTCCGTCATGTTTTAACTGTGAGTGGGTCTGTGACTGTTGTAGACTCCCACTGTCTGTGTGTTGTAATAAATTCAATAATCATCATCGATCATTGGGAGTTAGACTTATTTATTGGAAAAATAGAGTAATAATTAATAAAGTATTGCTGACAGACAGACAGGTGGACAGACAGACAGGTGGACAGTCTCTCGGCAGGTATCGCGACAGTTGGTCCAAATCTCAGCTACCTAAACATGAAGGTATCACACACGCGCCCTGTCTACCGCCTCCCCGTGCCGTGGCTCTGAGCCTGCGCACTGCGCCCCAAACTGAGAGACGGGGCTCGAGCCTCCGCACCGTCGAGCAACCACCAGGAACAAAACCGGAATATAACACCGAACAAAAGCAGGACCCACCCACCGAAAACCCACCGACCTGCACCCGACATTCACCGGGAAATCATCGGGAGAGAGGGCGTCAGGAGAGCGGAGGCAGGCGGGGGTCGGTAGACTGGGAGCCTGCCTGTCTGTCCGCCTGCAGACGGTAAGACAAAGCGGAGTGAAGCGGCTGCCAGCGCCGCTTTCAAACGGTGTTTAAACACTGAGTCATGGTGCTGGATTCACCGCTGCGGTTTATCTAACGGACCTGTGAATTTAATGTGTGTGTGTGTTAACGAGCGGAGGGTCTGAGGGCTGAAGACAGGACGGTGTGAAGGTCCAGATGTTGGCCTGGTGATGATGCTCCATGTTCTGTCCTGATGTCCTCACACGGTCTGTCCTGCACCTGACAGTCTGAACCCAGGGTCTCAGTGGCTTTAAACACACAGGAAACACATGCTGGGACATACAGAGTATCTGAGGAGGACGAATGGAGACATAAATAAAACCTCTGGAGGACATGAAGAAGACATCCAGGTACTAAACACAACATTTTGAGGTGGCAGACATTAACATATTGCTCTGTGAAGAAATAAAAGTATGGAGAGCAGACACTGAAATACTGGAGGACAAAGAGACATTAAGACACTTTAGGACAAATGAGACAAAAGGAAACAACTCGGGGTCATACAGAGAAATAAAGCCGTTCACGGACAAGACATCATAAGGTAAAGAAACTGGAGGATGTCAAACACATGAAGAAACTAGGTGCATTTAAAGAAAAATTTAAGATGATCTTTGACAGGCGTAAAGGGCAAAGACGTGTAAAGAACAGGCACAAACTAATTTTAGGAATTAAAAATATGAAATACAGATATTATTAGTATACATATGTATGTGTGTAGAGGACATACAGAGACATGACGATATTTACAGAGACATGACGATATTTACAGAGACATGAAAATATTTACAGAGACCTGAAGATATTTACAGAGACATGAAGATATTTAGAGGACACATAGAGA
>BRZM01000152.1:2500-69793 GCA_033238685.1 Lates japonicus | reverse complement strand
GGGCATGCAGAGACATGAAGATATTTACAGAGACATGAAGATATTTATAGGACATGCAGAGACATGAAGATATTTAGAGGACACACAGAGACATGAAGATATTTACAGAGACATGAAGATATTTAGAGGACACACAGAGACATGAAGATATTATGGGACAGCAGGACATGAAGATATTTAGAGGACACACAGAGACATGAAGATATTTATGGGACATGCAGAGACATGAGAATGTTGTGGACACAGAGACATGAAGATATTTATAGGACAGAGCATGAAGATGTTTAGAGGACATACAAAGAGACAGTTGGATCTGCAGAGGACAGGATGTGGTTGTCGTTGGTCTCATTCTGGTCTCTTGTTTCCTTAGAGTTTGAATGTAAAGAGGACTGAGAGGACGACATGACATCCCCAAGGTGGACCCAGCTCCCTGTCTTGTCAGCCCTGGTCCTACTCCAGGTCCTGGTCCTGACTGGCTCTGTGTCGGCAGCTCGCTCTGACAGGAGCATGGTGTTGGAGGAGTATGTTAGCGCCACGGTGAACGCCACGGTGCTGGACGGACGGGGAAACGCCGTCCACATGATGAGCAGCGACGATGGGACGTATGGACAGAACTCACCTAAGGTGGACACCAGGGGCGTCGTCATCGCACCTGCACCGCATCATGGAGGTAAGGACACACACCTGAGGACACAACACATACCTGAGGACACAACACACACCTGAGGACACAACATATACCTGAGGACACAACATATAATTATACAATATTATATTATTGATATTATATCATTGATTTCATTATGAAAGTAGTTGCTTAGTAGTTAATTTTTTTTATCAAACTTGTCTGATGATCTGTGTTTCTCACCTGCCATACTTCTTCATAGTGATGTCACTGTGATGTCACACTCACAGATCCCAGGTACATGTTGTCTCAGACTTATGAAAAAACAGAATTATCCTGTAGACCACATGAACGTATGACATGGTGAGCATCCCACATCACCTCATAAGCACCTTTTAATGACACCTGAATGACATTACTGAAAGGGGAGGAGCCAGAGGCAGTTTACAGATGAAGTCTGAACTGACAGACTGAGAGAATTTCCAGCATCATGTGTCTGTATGAGAGGAAACTTTGAGTTCAGTCCAGTCAGCAGATCATTGGAGCAACGAAACAAAGTCAAACTGCTGGAGTCACAGAGTTCTGACATTTAAAACCTTTAATAAACTCTGACGGTTTCCCTCTGCAGAGGCTTTACATTAACGACTGATTCACTGACTCCACGTATAAAGGGAAAAGTTACTAATGAATCAGTTTAAAATGAGGTGGACTGAATGTTTCAGTGAAGACAGCACAAAATTTTACACATCTTAGCGGTAAATGAGACAAATCAGCTGCACTGATCACCAATCAGTAAACATCATCATCTACAATGATCATTGATCAATTAACAACATCATCTACATTGATCACCGATCAGTAAACAACATCAGCTGCAGTTACATGCTCATGTTTTTTTTTCATTCTGATGGATGTTTTTGACTGTTCCGACTGTTCTGTGGATGTGATTTAATGTCTGCTGTTTACATGTTGTTAACACAATGAATCAGAACTGCTGTGTGACGTCTGATTGATACGTCATTCGTCTTCCTCAGCTGTGTCTTCTGTCTTTGCCATGTGTTGGATCGGCTCCCATTCAGACGTCCAATAATGTTCATTGTATTAAGCAGACTCTGCAAACAACCAGTGCAACTCATAAGCTGCCATTTTTAGGAAGTGGAGAAACATACGTCCCCATGCGTCTATGTCAAAATGAAGGGCTGTGCAGACAGAAATGAATCAGGTTAATCATTTACATGTGACATTTTTTGGGTTGGGTAGGGTTTATGCTGTCCCTTTGTTTGGGTTCTTTTAAGTTGATCAGATTCATGTAGGGGTGGCTGGTGTGGATGTTACAGTATGGATTTTAATCATCAATCAATCAGTCAGAGCCAATTTAACATTTTAAAGAATCAACTCATTATCAGCTCGTCCATCAACTGACTTGTGTTTTTTTCACTTTGTGTCTCTTTGTGTTTTTGTTTCTTTGTAGTAGTTTTTTTTGTCTTTGCAGTACTTTTTGTGGTCATTTTTTTGTCTCTTTGTTGTAGTTTTCTGTCTCTTTGTTTTTTTTGTCCCTGTAGTTTTTGCCTCTGCTGTTTGGAGACATTATGTTTTCAGGTCTTGATATCTGGGTAAGATAGTTGAGGAAATGTCTTCAAATTTTGTGCAAACAGTCATATGGAATCAAGGATGAACTGATTAGATTTTGGTGGTCAAAGGTCACTGTGATCTCACAAAGCAGATTTTTGGCCATCCAGAATTCACATTCTGGTTAATTGCAACTTCACTGGTTGGCAGAGGTGATATAACGTCGCTGCATGTCTATCCTGTGTCTCTCTCTAGTTTGTTGTTGTTGTGTATGTAACACATGTTGTGTGTGTTGCGTTGCGACACTGCAGAGGTTGAGAGACCCTGGTTAGGCTGTTGTGATGAATGTTGTGGGTGTAGTGTATTTGGCGTGTTTAGTGGATGTAGGAGGTGTAGTTTTTTGTGGACGTTGTAGTGGATGTTGTTGATATTGTGGATGTAGCAGATCTAGCAGTTGTAGTGTGTGTTGTGTAGAGACACTGCAGAGGTTTTCAGACTGTGTTCAGGCTGTTGAAGGTCGGAGAGTCTCTGCTCTGAAGTGTCAGATTACAGTCAGACGGTCCAAGGACACTGCAGCTGCTGGACGGAGCTCCGACTGTCTGCAGCATCTGATTAAAGCTCACAAACACTGAGACACTGAGGGACTGAGCTCTGATATCGGTTACAGCTGCAGCTCATCACTCTGATGCTTCCACATACAGAAATACTAAACAAATAAAGAAGAAAGAAACCAATAATGTCCAATAACTGGAAGAAACTTAATAAAATAAAATCTGAGAGTAGAATCTAAAGTGAAGTATAAAATAAATAAGATTTGATTAAAAAGCTGCAGCAGCGCAGTTTTATTCTAACGAAATATTATTAGATATCAGATTCTGTAACGATAAATCCATTAATCAATTTATACAAAATTAAGCTGTAAACACTCGACTCCTTATTTGAACCTTTTATAGAAAAATAATAAAGCTTTAATATTTCCAGCTGTTTTGTGAATTTGTGTTTGAATACATCCAGTTGTTGCAGCTGTTTCAGTCTGTGAATAAACTCTACTGACTACAGCTGCTGTTCCCGAGCTTTCAGTCATATTCCATGATCTTCCTCAGCAGATGGACTTTTGAGGACTGATCCTTAACATGAGGAGAGGTGTAACATCACACAGTAAAAATACTTGATTACAAGTATTCATCTTTATTTTTAATGTATCAATATTTTTCTTTTAAATCAACATGATACATGATTTATTCTGAAATCAGGTTGAAATATTTCAAGAACCTTTTACATTTAAATAAGAAAACTTGAAAGAAATCATGTTTTTAACAAATAACATAAAAGCCTTTCCTTGAGCGTAACTGAAGTACATGTACTTAGTTACTTTCCAGCACAGGTTCATGTCAGATGAGGTTAAAGGCTTGTTGTCTGAACATCTCAGCTGATTTTATTTTCTATCACTAAGATGATATGTCAGCTGTTTGTTGTGATGTCAATAGTGATGTCATCAGAGAGCTGCAACAACTAGTCAATCAACAGGAAATTTTTAAATGATTGATTAGTCCACTGACACCAGACATCTGGTGGTTACAGGTTCTAAACATCAGTCTGTTCCAGGATCTGTCTCCGTCAGACTCAGACTCACAGACCTGGCTCAGGATGTGGTCTGGGTCCAGTCCATGTATCAGCTGACAGACCTGATCTGGATGCAGATTAAAGAGCAGTGAAGATGCTGCCTGTCACTGATCAGACTCTGACTTATGTTTCATGGACACTCTGTCTGAGAAGATAAGCTGAGGTGCTCATGCAGGCTCCAGATTCACAAACATCCCATAATTAGCTGTTTTCTCCGATGAACAGACAGATAGATGAATGGGCCAGCTTTATTCATCGAAGAAATTCGGTTGTCACAGTAGTCCGTGTACAGATGCAACAAAAAAATACAACAACACAAGATAGAATAATACAATAGTATAAAAATAGAATATAACAGTATAATTACATTGTAGAGACAGGAATGTATACATAATAATATGCTGAATATATGTAAATAGAAAGTGCAAAGTTACCATGTTAACATGAACATGATATATAATATCAATACAGTTAAAATTAAAAGAAACATATCATAATAAGAACATTAAGTATATGCTCCAGTATTGGACAGTGCAGAGGGGTGGCGGTTGATCAGTTGTTAGCAATCGATGGCTCTGACAGAGGTAGATGGTTGTAGAGTCTTGTGCAGTGGGTAGGAGTTACTGTATGTTTCCTTGGAAGCAGCGGGTTGAGTAGATCTGTTGCTGAAGCTGCTCTTCAGCTTGTCAGTGTGTTGTGGAGGGTGAGAGGGATTATCCATGATTTTATTTAGCTTTGCCATCCTCTCCTCCACCACCTCCAAATTTGACAAGTTTTGAGCCAACCACAGACACTACTTTTTGATCAGTTTATTTCAGTCTGTTGGCGTCCTTGATGCCGCACCCGGACACCGCAACGAAGATGGTGCTGTAGACTGGTAAAACATCCTGCAACATCTTATTTGCAGACGCCTGAGACCTGAGCCTCCTCAAAGTAAAGTGAAACAAGGGCCCTTCATGGGCCTCTGTTGATGGACCAGTCCAGTTTGTTGTCAGTGTTACACCGGGTACTTGTGTGGCTCTACTAGATCCATCCGTCCCGCTGATGCTGACAGGAGAGGGCAGGGGCTTGTGCAAATAATATGGACAGGGGTCCAGCATATGGCTAGATGTCCGGGCTGCAGACACATCTTTAGCAGGCGTGCCGGGGGTGAGCTTTCTGTTGTTCACACCGAACACGGCAAGGCCTCTTTCTTCTTGCAGTCGCGGTGGTATCTCTGTCCTTCGAACGTCTGGAGGCGGGGGATGGTGGCGTTAGAGTCAGTATCTGCTCGTGCAGCCATGTCTCAAAACCCATGATACTGGACTCTCTGCTCCCTCTGCATCCTGATGGCTTCGGATTCGGTCACTTTGTTGCCAGTGACCTCACGTTTCCAGTGATGACTGCAGGGATGTGGGGCTTAGGCTTTCTCTTCTTCATCCTCCATTTAAGCCCGCTCTGGCCTCATGAGTCTCCTCTTTAACTCCTCAGGTATGGTGGGTCTCCCTCTAGCCAAGAGTCGGGTGCCTCAGGGCCATCAGCTGGTCGTGAGTGTAAACAATGCCGTGTTGCAGGCATGGCTCCCAGTGATCGAAGAGACCCAAATTGTAATGAAGGGAGAATTTATCTTTATCTTTATTTATTGATCAATCATTAATTACCAATTAGTGCTTCCAATAAAGATGGGGAAAACTGGATTAAATAAACTGCAGAATGTTCCTTTAAAGTGTGAGCGTGTGTTTCATCAGAGCTTTAAGTAATGATTATTTATCCATTAATCTGATTATTTTATCAGTTAATGATGTGATTTGTCTGAGAAGCTGGAGCCATCAAACATTCAGTGCTTTATTTATCAATAAATCAATCACAGAATCATAATCTGATCATATTGACTGTAGTATGATGTTTGTAATGAAGCAGTAACCATGGTAACTGCATGTCTCCTCAGTGGTGGACCGGCAGGGCTGCGACCCCAACACTCGTTTCCTGGTTCCTCCGCGGAGCGTCCACTGGGTGGCGCTGCTGCAGAGAGGAAACTGCACCTTTAAAGAGAAGATCCTGAAGGCTGCCTCCTACAATGCCACGGCCGTCCTCATCTACAACAACTCCACCGACAAGAGCGGTCAAGATGGGACACGAAGGTCAGTTATTAAACCAGGTGATGGTAAAGTCCCAGAGACCTCATTTTCAAAGCGTCTCTGTTGCTGGTTACAAAAACTTTCTTACAAAAACACATACACTCCTGACAGACTCTTGATTTTACATATTGACCATGGTAACCCTTCACTGTTTGATTGTCAATATCTGTCAGTGATATCAGGATCTGTTTCTCCTCTGCCGTTGGTGACAGTGTTGATATCCTAAATCCTGAACCTTCTTGACAAAACAGATCCTGGATCTAAACATTAAAACACACTGCATTAAAACAGATGCTACATTAAAACAGATGCTGCGTTAAAATGAATTAACGTATTTAAAACGAGTTTGGCAGATTCAGCTGCTAATTGTCTGAAAAATTCATCAGTACCACTGTCCACGCAGCTAGTTGGCTTAACAACATAAAGACGTGGAAATGGGGAAGCAGTTGTTCCCTTCACATGTAGTGAGGAGGAGGAGGAGAATCAGCAGGAGGAGGAGGATGAAGGGGGTGTGTGTGTGTGTGTGTGTGTGTGACGTGCTACTGCCCGATGGGTGGACTTCTAAATATAGACAAGAGCGTGTCATTAATTGATGAGGTCACCGTGACCTCACACTGTGTGTGTGTGTGTGTGTGTGTGTGTGTGTGCGTGTGTGTGTGCGTGTGCACGTATTTTTTATATTGTGGTGGGGACTTTATCCTAATCACACTGACCCTGAGGAATCCTGTTGTGCAGAGGACAAATCCTGAGGTCCTAATGGGTAGAAACTGTTTGATGGTTCAGTACAGATACAGATGCAGGGTGATGGAATAAGACTGAATGTCAGAGACAGAAGTTGGTGAATAAATAATAATATTAATCTTTTTAAGCTGCTTCATTCATGACCTGCAGCTCAAGAAGGAAAATTAGAATAATGACAAGAACATCAACAGATTATACTGGACTGTAATATTTGCATCATGAACTATAGTTCTCACTGTGGTTCTGACCATATCATAGTCTGTATGTTTACATTTGATATACTACAGTTCATTTGATTTTCAACGGACCTGTAGCTGTTAAAATAAACTGTCCTCCAAGGTCAATAAGGGTGCTTCACCTCATGAACCTCAGCTGCTGCCGTGGAGATAGACCAGAGATCAGCTGAAACACATCAAGTTTAAGGATGGAAACTTTTCTTTTTCTCCTGTTTCAACTTGTTTTGGAGTCTGAGTCACTGAGTGTTGACGTTTGTTCTCCTCAAAGTATTTTACAGAAAATTATGAATCTGTGGTTCATGTTGGTGATGGCCCAGCTCACCCAGCCTCCCCTGTCTACTCCTCTGTCAGGAACTGAACCTGAGGTGATGGCTGGACTCAAACCTTTTATTTTGATCCACATGACATAGGTCAGGTGTGGTCTGAACACGTCTCACCTGCAGACTGAATTCCTGATCTCCAGCCTCCCACTCAAATCAAAGCTCTGGTTTAAAGTGCAGGCTGGTGTGTTTGTTAGATAAACCTCAGTAGATCCATATGAATCCTCATCAGATGACCTGAAGGGTCTTCACTCTGTCTGTTTATCAGGGCCTTTAGGCAGCGTATCCCAGCATGCATGCATATCCAGCATGCATGTCACCTCTTTAACTCTGTTCTGATTCTGGTCTTGTTCTGGTCTGATCGAGGTCACCCTGTCCTGGTTCTTATTCTGGTCCTGATTCTGTGTTCCGGGTACTGGTGACCAGTGGCAGTGATGATCAAAGGAGGCATGCTTGAGATCCTGGCTCACCTGGAGGAACCACAGCGGTCCTGGTCTCCAGTGGTGGTGGGTCAGCGTGGTTCCCGCCAAGAACACCAACCCGAGGTTCACTGGTGCGTCTCCATCTCTTCATTTATTCCTCATATGATCATCTCAATCGGCCTGGCTCATCTTCTACTTCATCAGAAGATTAGCTACACCAGCGCCAGGGACGCAGCCAGGTAATAAGCTAACAAGCTAATACTGGCCTAACAAGGCTAACCCCCTCAGAGTGAACCATTATTATTTAATGAGATGGTACTTTAATAGAGCAGTGGAGTGGTTCCTCCCCTCTCTCTTCCCCCTCAGTGTAATCAACCTTCCTCTGAGGCCACAGGTTCAAATCTGGCGCACACATAAATGTGCAGGAATAAAATGGATTGATCTGAAGGATTTACAGAAGGTTCACTGAAGTAAATGATGAGGCGTGAGAACAGGGGATTATAAAACACTGATGAAGAGTTGTTCTGATGTTTGTGAGGATGAAGATGATTGGAGTCAAAGTGAATCTGAGAGTTTGTTTTAAAATAAGATTTTCCCTCCTCACTTCGAATCTAAATGATATATTTGGAGAGCATGAATATAAACTGTCAGACAAACATGTCCTGGAACAGACTTTATACAAAAGGCACTTCATTATTCTGAATTATAATCCAACAGATTTAATGGAGCTGGTTTCTGTAATTCTGTCCTCTGGCTAACAAAAGGCGTCATTTCCATTGATGCAGCAAAGAAAGCCATGTCGGGAAACTGGCAGCCGAGGACGGTGAAGAAAGAGACAAGGTAAAAACACAGAAGCACAGAGACCCTGAGGGGTTCTCTGAGACATTCTAATAGGAACTCTAGTGTCTCCTGTTGACTCCTGGTGTCTCTGTTGTCTCCCTGTTGACTCCTGGTGTCTCCTAATGGTATCTCCCTATTGACTCCTGTTGTCTCCTGGTGTCTCTATTTGTCTCCTCAGTTCAGCAGGAGTGAATTAGCTCAGTGAGTTGAATCTGTCAGTTTCAGTGTCAGTGTAACACTGCAGCTCTGAAACCTGGCGGGCAGTAGGACCCATAGGTTTCGGGGGTTTATGTTTTTGATCTTCAGGCAGTGATGGATGTCCACTCTGACACAAAGGTCAAAGGTCACTGAAAGATGAAGAGGGAAGATAAACAGATGGAGATCAAAATAAATAAATCAGACCTGACGCAGGAAGACCTACAGGAGACAACCAGACCACCACAGACCCAGAAACACCACAGAGAGATAAAATGAGAACCAGTATCTGCAGAGTGAAGCCGGTGATGTTCAGCTGTCATGTTAACGTGACTGTTGTGTGTGTTGATGTTAATGTTGTTGTGAGAAGCAGTCAGACTTTAACCACTGTGCGGTGTGTGTATTGAAGCGTACCAGCTGAACGACGTGGTTCGAATTCTGCCCTGCAAGTGAGTCTGAAGACACCCAGAGGCCACAGGGCTCTCAGACCATACTGGAATTTAATGATATCATCAGTATCACTATTCAGACCAGTCAGACCAGCATGACCAGTATCACACAGACTCTGACTCTCTGTAGCCAGATGAAAAACTCTAAATCTCTGTCCAGGTCATGTGACATACGTCCAACTGGGTTGAAACCCTTGGTGATAAAATGCTGGTAAACTTATCTCTGTGTCTCTGCAGTGCATCTTCCATAAATTAATGTCGACCCATTGGCTGAGCAGACACTGCACCTGTCCCATGTGTAAACTCAACATCCTCAAAGCTCTCGGCATCATGGTGAGTCCCAAGCAACAGGAGCAGACCCCAGACCCCTGACCCCTGACCCGTCCTCTGTAGTTTAATAACAGTTTAATGAGCCACAGATGTAGATGTTCAGATGTGAGTTGGTTTGAATCTTTTAAAGCAGATTATTGAATAATTAAAACACTGCTGCAGCTTAAAATTTAAACAGTTTTAAATTAATCTGGTGTCTAACAGCTGTTAATGACCGACCTCTGTCCTCTGTCCTCTGTCCTCAGACCAGTCTTCCCTGTGTGGACAGCGTGGTGTTGGACGTGGAGCGTCTGGGCGTCAGTCAGGCGTCTGGCAGTGGCAGCACAGGGTGACAGCAACCAGCCATCCATCAGCCTGGAGCCGCTTAGCCCCCCCACCTGAGGCACGCCGAGAACACCTGCTGACATCACCATCGCTGTGACCAGTAAGAACTATTACGACATGACAAATAAACTGGAAACTGTCCACAGGGGTCCTGGCGCGAGTGTCAACACTTCCTGCATCTGCAACTAAACACTAAGGCAACGTCTGGAGCAAATTCACACTGTCTGGAAACAGAATTTGCTGTGGTACAGAAACTTTACACTGTCATACAAACTTTACACTGTTGTACAGAAACTTTACTGTTGTGAGAAACTTTACACAGTTATAGAAACAGATCTACACAGTCATTAGACAATTCTAATAATGTTTCTCTGGAGATCTGAATTATTTGATCCTAGTCACAATCCTCTGCCCAAATAAATCGTCATGTCTTAAACATTCAGTTTTAAATCAAGAAGTTAAAGTCTGGAAAAATGATAAACACTGAGGGTTTTAGAAGATCTGGATGGGTTTAAAGAAACTTTTTAAAATGTGAAGTTTGGGTCACAGCAGAATAATGAGATGGTTTACGCTCAGGTAATCCTTTTGCAGTGTTTCTGGTTGTCCACCAGATGGGACAGTGACATCATAAACACACGTGATGTCCTTGCCACTCATTTATTAATTGGTGGTTTTTTTACGTTACTGCATCACAGGGATAAACACAGAACACACAGACATTAAACATAATAGTAATAACAATAATACTAAACAAAACCAATTATGGCATAAAATACTGACAAGAATAACAGCACAAAGATGAATAAATGAGGAGGCCACAGACTGGTAGGTAACATCAACAAGGAGCAGCCTCTCATAGAAGAACACCAGCGAGGTTCACTGGTCTTCGTCCTCCATCTCCTTCCCATTGTCCTCATGATCTTCTAGTCGGCCTGGCTCATCTTCTGCCCCATCAGAAGATTCCTTACCAACGCCAGGGACCTGTCAGGTAACAAGCTAACAGGCTAATATACAGCTAACAGGCTAACCTCAGAGTGAACCGGTAATATTTAATGAGATTAATTTACTTTAATAGAGCAGTGGATGGTTCCTCCCCTCTCTTCCCCCTCAGTGTAATCAACCTTCCTCTGGGGGCCACAGGTTCAAATCTGGCCTTTTTATAAATGTGCAGGAATAAAATGGATTGATCTGGAAGAAGTTTACAGAAGGTTCACTGATAAATGATGAGGCGTGAGAACAGAGGTTATAAAACACTGATGAAGAGTTGTTCTGATGTTTGTGAGGATGAAGATGATTGGAGTCAAAGAGTAGATCAGAGTTTGTTTTAAATAAGATTTCCCTCTCTTCAGATCTAAATGATATATTTAGAGTGAATATAAACTGTCAGACAAACATGTGTCCTAAGACAGACTTTTAATACAAAGGCACTTCATTATTCTGGTGTAATCCAACAGATTTAATGGAGCTGGTTTTCTTAATTCTGTCCTATTGTTTCAGCGTCGGCTCGGTGATGCAGCAAAAGCCATCGGGAAGCTGACGGCGGGGCCGGTGAAGAAAAGGAGACAAAGGTAAAAACACAGAGACACAAGAGACCCTATGAGGGTTCTCTGAGACATTCTCTGGAGACTCCTCAGTGTCTCCTGTTGACTCCTAGTGTCTCTGTTGTCTCCTGTGACTCTGGTGTCTCCTGTTGTCTCCTGTTGACCTGTTGTCTCCTGTGGGTGTCTCCTGTTGTGTCTCCTCCCAGTTCAGCAGGGTAAGATTAGCTCAGTGAGTTGAATCTGTGGGTTGTTGTCAATTAACACTGCAGCTCTGAAACCTGGCAGGCAGTAGGACCCATAGGTTTCAGGGTTTATGTTTTTGATCTTCCAGGCAGTGATGGATGTCACTCTGACACAAGGTCAAGGTCACTGAAAAGATGAAGGAAGATAAACAGATGGAGATCAAAATAAATAAATCAGACCTGTTGGCAGGAGACAACCAGACCACCCTGAACCAAAACACCACAGAGATAAAATGAGAACCAGTATCTGCAGAGTGAGCCCGGTGGTGACTGACTGTCATGTTAACGTGTCTTTCTGTGTGTGTGTGTTGATGTTGTGTTGTTGTAGGAAACTGATCCAGACTCTAACCACTGTGCGGTGTGTATTGAAGCGTACCAGCTGAACGACGTGGTTCGAATTCTGCCTGCAAGTGAGTCTAAGCTTAGAGCCTGGGGCTCTCAGACCATACTAGATTTAATGATATCATCAGTATCCTATTCAGACCAGTCAGACCAGCATGACCAGTATCACACAGACTCTGACTCTCTGTAGCTTCAGATGAAAAACTCTAAATCTCTGTCAGGTCATGTGACATCGTCCATCAGGTTGAGAACCCTTGGTGATAAAATGTGATGAAACTTATCTCTGTGTCTCTGCAGACACGTCTTCCATAAAGTGTGTCTCGACCCGTGGCTGAACGAACACTGCACCTGTCCCATGTGTAAACTCAACATCCTCAAAGCTAAACATCATGGGCAGGTCCCAAGCAACAGGAGCAGACCCCAGACCCCCTGACCCTGGCCGTCCTCTATGGACTTGTGGTTTAATGAGCCACAGATGTAGATGTTCAGATGTGAGTTGGTTTGAATCTTTTAAAAACCCAGATTATTGAATAATTAAAACACTGCTGCAGCTTAAAAGAATTTAAACAGTTTTAAATTAATCTGGTCTCTAGCTGTTAATGACCCGACCTCTGTCTCTGTCCTCTGTCCTCGGAATGATGCCCTGTGTGGACAGCGTGGTGTTTGGAGCGTGGGAGGCGTCTGGCGTCGATGGCGTCTGGCAGCCAGAGGGCGCCGCTGGGTGACAGCAACCAGCCCTCCATCAGCCTGGAGCCGCTTAGCCCCCCCCACCCTGAGGCCACGCCGAGAACACCTGCTGACATCACCATCGCTGTGACCAGTAAGAACACAGCACGACATGACACGATAAACTCGAAACTGTCCACAGAGTCCTGACGCAGGTGTCAACACTTCACTGCATCTGCAACTAAACACTAAGGCAACTTGTCACAGAGCAAATTCACACTGTCACAGAGCAAATTTACACTGTGGTACAGAAACTTTACACTGTCATACAGAAACTTTACACTGTTGTACAGAAACTTTACACTGTTGTACAGAAACTTTACACAGTTGTAGAGCAGATCTACACAGTCATTAGACAATTCTGAAAAGTAATGTTTCTCTGGAGATCTGAATTATTTTGATCTAGTCACAATCCTCTGCCCAAATAAATAAATCATGTCTTAAACATTCAGTTTAAATCAGAGATTTAAAGTCTGAAGAAAATGATCATCACTGAGGGTTTAGAGAAGATCTGAATGGGATTTAAAGAAACTTTTAAAATGTGAAAGTTTGGGTCACAGCAGAATAATGAGATGGTTTACGCTCAGGTAATCCTTTTTGCAGTGTTTCTGGTTGTCCACCAGATGGAGCCAGTGACATCATAAACACACGTGATGTCATGCCACTCATTTATTGGTGGTGGTTTACGTTACTGCATCACAGGGGATAAACACAGAACACACAGACATTAAACATAATGATAATAACAATAATACTAAACAAAACCAGTATGGCATAAAATACACAACCCAAGAATAACAGCACAAAGATGAATAAATGAGGAGAATACAGACTGTTAGGTAACATCAACAAGGAGCAGCCTCTCATAGAATGGCTTGTATCTGTTACTACTGGTGTAGAGCTCACAGCTGAAGACGTGTGTGTCTGTCCTTTAATGGACACATCAAAATACTTACTGTAACATAAACAAACAGAGATACACAGCTCATCAACATTAATAACATCATCAGGGATCATAAAGAACATCAGAAATAGTTTACTGAGATGCGACAGTGAAACTTTCAGGGACGTGATCAATGTCACAACATGAGAAAGCAACAACACTACAGCGATGAGAACCACTACATCCGTGACAGAGTCAGAGGACCGAGGACTCACAGGAGAATAAACAGAAAACAGCAGTGAGGGAGGTCTTCTTCTTAACGAGGTCCAGATGCTTTATACTGACAGTGTGTTGAGTCGCTGAACAGATGAACAGAGACTTTTTACAGATTTTCATTTGGACTTAAGGATGACCTGATTTAGATTTTTTAGATTTTCATTATTAACCCTCTAAAACCTGAACAAAGGCATCAAACATCCTGTAATTAACAAACAGACTCTGACTGTGTGGAGCTGGTTTCAGGAAATAATTTATCTTTCATCAGATTTATTGTTAATGTGTTTTGTTTTTCTGTCTCCTCAGGCGGCGGTCACTTCTTCAACAGGAACTCGATGTCTCCTCGCAGTGTCGTCTGTGAGATGGAGCTGCCGGACATCCAGGCCTCGTTGGACCTCTATGATGACAACAAGTCCTGAGGTCTGTCCTCATGGTTTCAGACTCCACCATCACTGTCACACCTCCACCTGCTGATGGAGGGATGAAGTGTTTCACCCTTTTTGGGGGGGAGGGGGAGTTTGATAACGACAAAGTGGATGGACTTTTGAGCATTTATTCCAACAGACTTTCTTCAGACTAAACTTGGACTCTGGAATCGGGATCCTGGTCTGGATCCTGGTCTCAGTTTAGACTTGTTAGCTCAACGCTTTCATGTTTTTATTTTCCTCAGAAGAAGACAAGAGTTACCAGAGCTGGTAGTTGGGTCAAATCATTAAAAACGCAGATTTCAGTCCAGAAACCAGAACCTGAAGTAGGCTCCTCTGATAGAACTGGAGGTGATGATGTTGTTGAGTTCCTGGAAAAGTTCCTGAGTTCCTGGAAAAGTTTTGCTGTAACTAAGAGCACTCTTGTTTTCCTGGAAAGGGGTTCTTGTATTCCTGGAATCCTGAATTCCAGAGTTCCTAAAAGGTTTCCTCAAAGGTTCCTAGGCAACTAAAGAAGTACACCAGGTTCCTGAGTTTCTGGAAAAGTTCCCAGGCTTCATAAATTTGCTGGAACAGAACCTGAGTTAAAGTAAAAGCTGTTTCTGAGTGACTAAAAGGGTTCTTGGGTTCTGGAAAAAGTCTTTGAATTCCTAAAATGCTCCCTGGAAACATTTCTTAGACCCTGGAAACGTTCTTTGGTTTGTGGAAAGAGTTTGAAGAATTTACGTAGGAGGTTCTTGAATTCCTTAAAAGGTGCCTGGGTTTCTGGAGATGTTCCTGAGCGCCAAAAAAGATTAGAGTAACTCCTTAACAAGGTTCTTGAGGTCTTGAAAAAAATCCAAGTTCCTAATAACTTTCCTGGAAAAGTTCCTGAGTGCCTAAAAGGGTTCATGGAAAGGTTCTAACCCTAACCCTAAGTCTTAAAAGGGTTTTTTAAAAAGGTGCCATTGGTTCCTGGAAATGTTCCTGAGCTCCTAAAAGGTTCTGTCAGTATCTCTGTGGTCTTTCCAGTTCCCACACAGGTTACTGAACTTTTAAAAAGGTTCTTGTGTTCCTGGAAAATACAAGACTGCATCAACTAAACCTAACCAGGTGACACCAGGTGAACTAGAACCAGAACTGACACAGAGAACCTGAACCCAGACAAAGTTCCTGTTGGTGTTTCCTGATGTTCTGCGTTCTGGATACCTGTAACCTGACGTCCTGATTCATTGACTGATGATTACATCACTAACAAGAGTCTGTGTTGAGACCTGAACTTGGATCAGAACTTGTCTGTAAATATAGACTGGGCTGTCTATCATCAGACTGGAACCAGAGGACCTGGACCTGGACCCTGATCCTGATTCTCTGGAGTAAACAATCACGTGAACTTTAACAGTGTTATTTCCCCTGTAGCAAAAAAACATGTTTCTCTGTAGAACAAAGAGACATTAGATTTAGAGGAACAGTCCAACAATTCAGTAAACCTCTCTGTTCAGTATCGTGGAGTTCCTCTGGGAACCGTCCTGGGTCCCATGATCTTAAACATTACAGCTCTACACAAACACTTTAACATCCATTAAACCGTCTTGTTTCCTTCCAGATACGGAAGAAAACTTGAAGTTTAGTTATATCAGAGACAGGTCAGCTTAGCTTAGAAGAAAGACTGTTAGCATAGCTCCATCAACAACAACTGTTTCATGACTGTCTGAGTGTCATTTAACCAGCTAGTCTGTGTTTAGTCAACAGTCCAGTCAATGCATCTGCAGACATCACATCTGGAGCCCGCAGGTCTGAGAACCAATGAGAAGAGAGACGAATCACTTCCTGGTGTTTAACTCCTCGTCGTCCAGTTTCCATCCACATTTAAAAGTTTTAATGAAAATGTTCAAAGTAAAACATGAGAGAAGTCGTTTCCCTCATGTGAGTCTGTCACTTGGTTAATCAGTTAAAGTTTACAGGTCTATGTTACTGGGTTCAGGTCGTGGACAACAGACCTCCTTTTCTACGGGCTCAAAGAAGGGTCAAAAAGATTCTGAGCTTGTAAAGTGAAGTTCACAAACAATAAAACTGTAAACCTGTAAAATAAATCTGCAGGAAAAACCCAAGTCTTTAATCTGTAAAAACAAAGAGTGAGAATAAAACCAGTGAACAGGTGAGGTCCGTGGTGAAATTACAGCAGGAAACTGCAACTGTGTCTTTACACCTCAATCTGATTGAACAATGACTGTCCAATCACAGAGGTGAAGTAGATTTCCAAGATGGCCAACTCCTCTGCGACTCAGGTGGGTTTATAAACAAACACAGCACATTAATTGTTTCTTTTTGTTTTTCCTGCAGCATCAACAGATATAATTAAACCTGTTGTACCTGAACTCACCACTGATCTCACCTGTTCACTGGTTTTATTCTCACTCTTTGTTTTTACAGGTTAAAATTTTTTTCTACACATGAACAAACTTTCTCCTGCAGATTTATTTCACAGGGTTATTATTACTCATCACTTCACAGGCTCAGAATTTTTGACCCTAATTTGATCCTGTAGTTTTCTGTCTTCACAGGTTAAACACCTGCTGAGACTGAAGTGTTAAACCCAGGAAATATGCAGTTTATATAGTTTCTAATGATGTCAGTCATCACAGTAAAAAAACAGAATCAGGTGGTTTCAGCAAACAGATGACTGTAGATGATACGAATCACCCTCAGCTGTCACAGGACCTGTCAACACCTGAACTCATCTTCATCTCAGAGGACCCTGCTCTCCTCCTATTGGCTCACAGACCTGATCAGGTGTGAGGTCTGCAGGTGGACCCGCCATGAGTCCAGGACTTCAGCCACTGACGTGTGTCTTTTTTATGTTTGTCCTGCAGAAGGTTTCACGAAGTGACGGACTGCTCCTTTACTGTGTATTAAACAGCTTCTGAATTATTCAGCGTGTAATAATCAGATATAAACAGCATTATACAATCTATAACCTGATCGATCAATATTATCTCTGAAGTGACCTGAACACATCCTGCAGGACGCTCCGCTTCTGTCTCTGTCCTTTATGTCACATGGTACTGATGGTGATGAAGATGATGAAGGTTAAAGAGGATGTGTGTGATGCTTTCAGTTCAGTGTCTTTACTGCCTCAGCATTAAATGTCAGTGTCATTAAAGTGTCATTATTGCCTTTAATTTCAGACTCTGTTTATTTCTCACCATAAACAGATTTAGGAGCAGGAGGAAGAGATCAGCAGCTTCCACACACACGTAAACAACAACAACACATGCTCCTGAAAACACCTGAGACAAGTTCACATACAGACTGACTACATGAAGTACATGATGTTAGTACTGTGATGCTGAGAATACTTGTGTACTGTTACTGCAATACTTGCAGCACTAGTACTTTAAGCAGGATGTATTAGTACTACAAAACGTATGAACTACTAAAAAGCTAAAGTAAAAAAAAAAAAAAAAAAACCCCAGCTGAAATGTTTTTTTTCCCTCTGCCTGTGACGTCATGACGCAGCGTGCGCAGAGGGCGTGTCCTGAGTCGTCAGACCCGGAAGTGATGTGCAGTCATCTGACCGAGTGAAAACAACATCAGCTCCGTGTTTGTGTGAATCAGACGGAGTCACCGCTTTGTCCCGTTGTTTCCCGGCGGGAGGGGGGGGCAGTAACTCCCGGTGTTTCCCGGCGGGAGGGGGGGCAGTAACTCCCAGTGTTTCCCGGCGGGGGGAGAGATGTGGATCCAGCCGGAGGAGGTGCTGCTGGCCGGAGCTCTGTGGGTCTCTGAGCGGGCCAACCCGTTCTTCATCCTGCAGAGGAGGAGGGGGCACGGCCGCGGGGGGGGACTGTCCGGTGAGTATCGCTGTCTGAGGACCGGCCCGGGTCTGTATGATCCACTACAGTCCACTGGTCAGAAGAGAGGACACGACCGCGGGGGGAGGGGGGGGGGTGTCAGGCTCTGTACTTTGGACTTTATAGTCCACTACAGTCCACATCAGTCAAGACTGGATCACCACCGAGACCCTCAGGTCCACTGTGCCTAAATAAAAATCCAGTCCAAAGACTTTAAACCGGTTTAGTTCGATATAACGGTCCTAGGTCCAGGGACGAGCGTCCTGAGCTTTCAGCCTTTATCACACGATCTTCATCCGCGGGCGGAGTCATGGAGTCGGTCCTGTTGACTCTCTGTGTCACCGTGTAGAGATAATGAGCCATAGTTCAGCAGCTGAACTGTCCCATGGTTCATGAACTCATCACACGTCAAGTACAAGTACCCCAGACTGTACTGCAGTACTTTCCTTCAGTAAATGTACTTAGTTACGTTACAGCCCAATAATAAAACCAGTATCTTATTACTCTGCACTGTTTCTGTAGTTTCAGACTCTGCTCATTGGCCCTGAACACATCACGCATAGTTCTCATTGTTCAGTTTTATTAGATTTTACAGCTGCTCCTGGATCAGGCTCTGAAACCACCTCTGGTTCCTCCCTGATCCACTCAGTCCTGATCCAGAGTCTGAAGAGACCAGGCTCAGAGCTGTGACCTTTAACCCTCCTGCTGTTTAAATGTTTAGTTTTAGTGGTGAAGGTCTCAGGTGTTTTTCTCCTCAGGTGTGTTTCTCCTCAGTCAGCTGTTTACCTGTGACTCACCTGGTTTTTATGTCTGAACAGGTCAAAGTGTTAAAATCTTTCTGTGTGAAATGAACACATGAACATGAACACATTAAGGAGGTGGAGACACTCCACTATAGTAAACATAATAATAATAATAATAATAATGTTGTTGTTGTTGCAGCTGTGACTCTGAACCTGGATCATGATGACTCAGACTCAGACCACCCACTTGTTTTGAAAAAGCAGTGATGTCATCAGTCAGCTGTCTCCTAGCAACATCAGCTGATTCGTGTGTTTGTGTTAAAAGTTTACCTCTCTGTGCACCTGTCTCCTGGTTCACCTGTGTATCTGTCTCTCTCTGTTCAGGTCTCCTGGTTGGGACTCTGGATGTGGTTCTGGACTCAAGTGCCAGAGTGGCTCCGTACAGGATCCTGCTTCAGACTGCAGACTCTCAGATCTACTGGAACATCGCTTGTGGTGAGTCAGGACTGGTCTTGTCTAGACTGGACTGGCCTGGATTTTTACTTGTCTGGACTGGTTTGGTCTGGACTGGGGGCAGTGGTGTTGTGTGGGTGTTGTTGACCCTCAGCGGTGTCTCGCAGGCTCGTCCAGGAAGGAGATCACGGAGCACTGGGATTGGCTGGAGTCCAACCTGCTGCAGACCATCTCCATCTTTGACAACGATGAAGACGTCACCACCTTCGTCAAGGGGAAGATCTCTGTACGTCACTTCCTGTTTGTCTTCCTGTTTCTCTACCTGTGTGTACCTGTCAGTGAGTGATGTCACTTCCTGCAGGGCATCATCGCGGAGGAGAACCGGCTGAAGCCCGGCGAGGAGCAAGAGGAGGATTGTGGGAAGTTTCGGGAGGCGGAGCTGAAGATGAGGAAGCTGTTCAGGATGCCTGACGAGGAGAAGCTGGTGAATTATTACTCCTGCAGCTACTGGAAGGGACGAGTGCCGCGGCAGGGCTGGCTTTACCTGTCTGTCAACCACCTGTGCTTCTACTCGTTCCTGCTGGGCAAGGAGGGTACGACCAACCAATCACAGGCCTGCATTTAATGATGTCATTCATAGCTGTCTGAAACAGGAAACACGATATTTTCTTTCTGTTTCTGTTTCTGTTTGTTGTATATTTGTTATAACCCACCCACCCCCGACTCCCCCCTCCCTCCCCTGATTCCCCCCTCCCCCCCTCAGTGACTCTGGTAGTGCAGTGGACCGAGGTGACCCAGCTGGAGAAGAACGCCACCCTGCTGTTTCCAGAGAGCATTCGTGTCAGCACTCGTCACACCGAACATTTCTTCTCCATGTTCCTCAACATCAACGACACCTTCAAACTCATGGAGCAGCTCGCCAACATCGCCATGCGCCAGCTGCTCGACAACGAGGCGTTCGCCGCCGACCGCTCGCTGCCCAAACCCTGCAAGACGCTCAAGAATGTTTCCGCACTCAAGAGGTCTCATTCTGCTCAGTAACACCTGAAATCACACTCACTTGGTCAGGCGGCCATGTTGAATCAGTGTTCTGATAGATGATCAATATTAATAAACGCTGAAGTATCCGTTTCAGTTTTTACTAAGACTGTCTCTGACCATTGACCTTTGACCTGTTGTGGTGTGTGTTGTCGCTGCAGGGACCTGGATGCCCGGGCGAAGAACGAACGTTACCGGGCGATGTTCCGTCTGATGCAGGACGAGCGTTTGGACGGACACACGGACTGCACGCTGTGGACGCCGTTTGCTAAGATGCACGTGGTCGGACAGCTGTTCATCTCCAACAACTACATCTGCTTCAACAGCAGAGAGGAAGACCTGTGTCAACTGATCATCCCGCTCAGAGAGGTCAGTGAACACAACTCTGTACCATCATCTGCAGGGTTAGGGTGTACAGTGGTTAGTTCAGGGAGCCTGGGACAGCAGTGAAATTAAATATCAGTAGAATCATAGGCGTCTCTGAAGAACCAAACCCCCTGAACCCCGACAGACGCTCCGTCCACCTTTCAAAACCAGCCCAGACCTGATCAGGGGTTTTACTGATGATTCTCTGCTCCTCAGGTGTCCATCGTGGAGAAGGCAGACAGCAGCAGCGTCCTGCCATGCCCCGTGTCCATCAGCACCAAGAACAAAATGAACTTCCTGTTCGCCAACCTCAAAGACAGAGACTTCCTGGTCCAACGAATCTCCGACTTCCTGCAGCGAACGCCCGACAGCTCATGGGGCGACACCAGCCCACTGTCTCTGATTGGTCACTCGGTACGTCCCTCAGGTGGTCGTTAAATCATTCATGGGGAACAGGAGTGAGACGGACTGGGAGTTATTCACTGTCTGAAATGTTTATACTGCCACCATGTGGCTGAGTGGTGTAACAGCAGAATATCAGACTCACTGTGGCAAGTTCAGACCACATTAGTCGACTCCAGTCCACTCTAGTCCACTTCACACCACTTTAGTCCACTTCAGACCACATTAGTCCACTTCAGACCACTTTAGTCCAGTTCAGACCAGAATCCTGGTTCCAGTTTTATTCAGATTTTTTCTGTGTCTTCAGGCGGCCTCTGGCGTCTCCTCCTCGTCTGCAGAATCGGAGTCCATCCACAGGGGGCGTCACTACCACCCTGGTCTGCCCACAGCCAGTCAGGGTTTGCTGCAGCTCTACCACCACGACGCTCCAGAGGACCTGGGACCCAAAGCCGTGAGTTCAAGTCCCAGCACCCTCAGATACTGGAGCAGACACAGAGTACTGGTACTGTTAGATACCGAAGAGTACTAGTACTACTAAATACTGAGGAGTACCAGTACTGTTAGATATTACAGAGTTCTGACACTGAGACAGGTTTGGTAGATACAGAGGAGGACTGTTAGATCCCAGCAGATATTTATTAGTTTTGATTTGTGAGGTCTGACAGGTCACTGATGTGAGACTGTAGGAGTAAATCCTCCCTCACCCCCTCCCTCCTGCAGATGAAGGAGAAAATGAAGGAGGAGGCGTGGAACATCCATTTCTCAGAGTTTGGTCGAGGTGTCTGCATGTACCGAACGTCCAGGACCCGAGAACTCGTCCTGAACGGGATCCCAGAGCGTCTGAGAGGAGAGCTGTGGCTGCTGTTCTCCGGTTAGTGTTCACTCATTCATTCATTCATTCATTCATCCACTCATTCATTCATTCATTCACTCATTCATTTATTCATCCACTAGTTCATTCATTCGCTCATTCATTTATTCATTCACTCACTCATTCATTCATTCATTCATTTATTCATTCATTCATTCATTCATTCATTTATTCACTCATTCATTCACTCATTCAACCATTCATTCACTCATTTATTCACCTGAGAGAAGAGCTGCTGTTCTTTGGTCCCTCAGGTAAACTCACCTGTCCTCACCTGTCCACCTGTCTGTTCAGGAGCGCAGAACGAGATGGCGACTCACCCTGGTTACTATGGCGACCTGGTGGAGCAGGCCATGGGGCTGTGTTCATTGGCCACAGAGGAGATCGAGCGTGACCTCCATCGTTCGATGCCCGAGCACCGAGCCTTCCAGAACGAGACGGGCATTGCCGCGCTGCGCCGCGTCCTCACCGCCTACGCCCACCGCAACCCCGGCATCGGATACTGCCAGGTAACACCTAAGAGCAAATAAAATAAAATAACAAATCTAAAAATATATTTAGCAGAAGAAATTTAAGCATCCATGTTTGTTTCTGTAGTTTTATTGTTTGTATATGATCAGTGTGTGTCGTTCAGATGTTGTGTTGTCTGATCATTGTGAATCCATGTGGACAGAAACTGATTGTTTTCATGATGGAAATAAATAATGTACATTAAGATCAGACATTGATCTAAATCAACCTTGTCCTGTTCTCTCCGTCTGTTAGTCTGAATAAATCCAGTTTTTAAAATGTTGATAAAACCTCTTCTCTCCTTCAGGCCATGAACATCGTCACCTCCGTCCTGTTGCTCTACTGCACAGAGGAAGAAGCTTTCTGGCTGTTGGTGGCGCTGTGTGAGCGGATGCTGCCCGACTACTACAACACCAGGGTCGTAGGTCAGTACCAGGATCTGACCCACTGTCAGAGTCCAGAACCAGAGTGCAGAGTCCGGTCTCAGCATCCACTGGAACCATCTGTTTTATATGTTTCAGAGTGAGGGTCAGGGTCTGAGGCTCTAATACCCACTGTCAGACTCAGATCCAGATACCTGAATCCTGCAGCTGTTCACCTGCAGACTTTAACCTGACCAGAGATAAACCAGTTCATTCAGAGTTCCTGTCCTGGTCTCATGTGGTCTGTGTTCCTGCAGGAGCTCTGGTGGATCAGGGAGTGTTTGAGGAGCTGACCCGGGCCTTCCTCCCCCTGCTGTATGAACACATGCAGGAGCTGGGAGTGATCTCCACCATCAGCCTGTCCTGGTTCCTCACCCTCTTCCTGTCTGTGATGCCGTTTGACAGCGCCGTCTTATTGGTCGACTGCTTCTTCTACGAGGGCATCAAGGTCATCTTCCAGGTACTGACCCGGCTCTTACTGACTGTTACTGTTTACTGACTGTTTGACCTCTGACCTGAAACTAATTTACCTTTCTCTGGATCTACCTGCAGGTGGCGCTGGCTGTGCTCCATGACAACATGGACGCCCTGCTGTCCTGCAGTGACGAGGGAGAAGCCATGACCATCCTGGGCAGGTAAGAGTCAGAGTGGACAGGTAAGAGTCAGAGTGGACAGGTAAGAGTCAGATTGGACAGGTAAGAGTCAGATTGGACAGGTAGAGGTCAGAGTGGACAGGTAAGCGTGTGTTATGCAGTGAAGTGCTATGTAAATAAAAACACAGATAAAGTGTGTGTGTGTGTGTGTGCAGGTACCTGGATAACGTTGTGAATAAACAGACAGTGGCTCCGCCCATCCCTCACCTGCACGCCCTGCTGACAAGCGGAGACGAACCTCCACCTGAGATCGACATCTTTGATCTCATCAAGTCGTCCTATGAGGTCAGACCTATGACACATCATGATGTCATCACGCTTATCTATTATCACTATATGCTGCCCCCTGCAGGTGAGACTGCAGCACTGGCAGGTGTTATATATAACAGACCTGTGCTGTCACCGTCTAATTCCTGGATTGTCTCTGAGCTAATCTCAGTTTCTTCTTATCTGAGCAGAAGTTCGGTAGCCTGCGCTCTGATGTCATTGAGCAGATGAGGTTCAAACAGAGGTTAAAGGTCATCCAGTCGCTGGAGGACACGGCCAAGAGGAGCGTGGTGGGTGGTGTTAGGGTGCAGTAAGCTAATGCTAACATGCTAGGGCCAACAGACTGTTTACAGGTGTGTGTGTGTGCGTGCGCAGGTGAGGGCGATGATGACGGAGTCGGCCTTCACCATCGAGGAGCTGGAGGAACTTTACTGTCTCTTTAAGGTCAGAACAGAAACTAAACTTTCTGTTGGAGATTAATCTACTTACATCAGTCCGGTCCCACTCTGACACCCCTCTGTTTTTGTTCAGTCCAAACACATGACGAGTTGTTACTGGGGATCCAGTAGTTCTGCGGCTGAGCGTCACGATCCCAGTCTGCCGTACCTGGAGCAGTACCGCATCGACCCGGTCCAGTTCACCCAGCTGTTCACCGCACTCGCCCCCTGGATCTGTGGAGGCCACACCCCCACCCTGTCAGCCCGCCTCTTCAGACTCCTGGACCAGAACCAGGACGGACTGGTCAACTTCAAGGAATTCATCACTGGACTGAGTGAGTCCAGTTCCACACCCAGGGGACACACAACTACACACAACAATATAACAGTGTGGATGATGAGTGTGTGTGTTGTGTGTCTGCAGGTGGGATGTATCACGGAGACATGACGGAGAAACTCAAACTGTTGTATAAGCTCCACCTCCCTCCAGGTAACAGCTCACCTGAGGAAAGAACACCAGAAAAATAACTGATGATAAAAATAGATTTTAATTAGAAAATAATAGATTAATAACAATGAACGGTGAGTTTGTTGGTTCTTGTGTTTGTTATTGTTTATTGTTTTTTGTTGTTTGTTGTTTGTGTCTTAGCTCTGTGTCCTGAGGAGGCGGAGTCTGCCCTGGAGGCAACACACTTCTTTACTGAGGACGAACCACGAGGTGAAATACTGACTGCAGTACTACTACTACAGTACTATAGTACTCTAATTACTGTGATCAGCTGATCTCTGTTTACTGTGATCAGCTGATCTGTGTAAATATAAACTCTTCAGTCTGTTTGATTTGCATGAAAAATCTTCTCATTAACAGACCTGAGTGTTTCACACTGTTTTTTCTTCTTCCTCCTCCTTTTCTTCCTCCTCCTCCTCCTCTTCTTCCTCCTCCTACTCTTCTTCCTTTTTCTCCTCTTCTTCCTCTTCCTCCTCCTCTGTCTCTGATGTTTCCCTCCAGAATCTTCCTTCTTGTCTGACCTGGACTTGTTGGGACAAGAAGTGACATCAGGTTTGTGTTTTTGCGGTTTGAGGAAACCTGTTGTTGCTCTACTGTCAGACGTGATGCTCCTCTGATCCCGCCCACAGCCAGTGATGTCACAGCAGGTGATCCTCACCTGGGTCTTTATAAACTTGGTTCTCACCTGGTGAATCAGGTCACACCATTACTGACGTGTAAATCTCTTGCTAGGAAACATCTGCAGAGCTGTCCAGTCAGAACGAAGAACAGTGTAAACAGGAAGTCCCTGTAGCATCACAGGTCCACCATGCTGTGGTCCAGGTGGTCCAGGAGGTCAGGGTCTGAACCTGAACCTCATCCTACACACAGGACTCAGGTCAGGTGGTTCAGGTCTCTGATCAGGACCCTCCTCAGGTAGAAACCCCATTTGCAGCTGGACCCTGGTCTGATCCAGACCTGAAGAATAGTCAGAAAACTCAGTTATAACAAGACAGAGTCTGACCTCAGGACTCTGTGATACCTGTGCTGTGACATCACTGATGTGGGCGTGGCCACAGCTGCAACACACTGCAGGTCAGAGCAGGAAACGTCCTGATCAATACTAATTCTGATCTGACGTCTGCAACAGTTTAACCAGATTTAACTTCCTCGTTGTCTCAGTGATGATTGTTCTGTGTGAACAGGTGAGGAGGGGAAGGAAGGAGGAGGAGAAGCTGACAAGAAAAAAGGTAACTGCCCCGCCCCCTAATGACAGAGTGAACAGGTGATGTACCTGTCCTGTACAGGTGCTTTATAACCTGAGAGCCAGGTCCACGGTGGATCAGGTCACATGTAGTTCTGTAGTAAACCAGATTGTCACACTGGGTTTAGTTCTCCTGACCTCTGACCTTTGACCTCTGACCCGTGTTGTTGCAGAGGAGAAGGTGAAGGACTACAGGTACTACCTGAGGATGTGGGCCAAAGAGAAGGAGCCCAAGAGAGAGACCATCAAAGACCTGCCCCGCATGAACCAGGTAAGGATCCGGTCAGGTAGCTCAGGTCAGATGTGGAACCTCGTTATCACTGGTCAACAAAATGTCTCTGCACGCTATTGGACAGAAATTCAACCAATCAGAGCAAAGGAACAGGTGATGTAACGACAGAAAAATGTTTGGAAGCTTTTTAGTTAGTTTTTCAGAGAAAATGTTCTGTTTGTTAAAGACACCTCCACATCCGGTAAGGGGGGGGGGAATTGAGCCACCTGACAGGAGCTGACTGGTCTCAGGTGTGAGGTTCAGGTGTGTACCTGTCTCTCGCTCTCTGCAGGAGCAATTCATCGAGTTGTGTAAGACTCTGTACAACATGTTCAGTGAGGAGCCTCTGGAGCAGGAGCTCTATCACTCCATCGCCACCGTCGCCAGTTTGCTGCTGCGCATCGGAGAGGTCGGCAAGAAGTTCAACAATGGGACCAAGAAGACCGAGACTGCTGCCACCGCGCAGGCCCCACCCTCGGCTCAGGCTCTGCCCCTGACTCAGGCTCCGCCCTCTGACCCTCAGAGGGAGGAGGGGCCCAGCGAGGGGGGCTCAGGTGAGTCCCAGGTGTGTCGGGCTCTGGCCGACGCTCAGCTGGAGCCAGCGGTTCTTCAGATGTCCGACGAAGAAACCAAAGACGACACGTCAGTGTCGTCGTACTCGGTGGTGAGCTCCGGCTCGCTGCAGTGCGAGGACATCGCCGACGACACTGTGCTGATCGGCGGCGAGCAGAGGCGGGGCAGCGTTCTGGATGTCGATTGGTCGATCACCTTTGAGCAGGTGCTGGCGTCGCTGCTGACGGAGCCGCCACTGGTCGACTACTTTGAGAGGAAGGGGGACATCCAGAGCAAGATGGCCGCCTGTAAGGCCCAGCGGGTGGTGGACCGTCAGATTAGCTCCGCCTCCGACCACGAACTCACCCAGCACTCTATCTGACTCACCTTTACCTCTCCACCTGACTCACCTTTACCTCTCCACCTTACTCACCGGACTGACTCACCTTTACTTGTCCATCTGACTCCTTGAGAACAGATCCTTGATTTAAAATTGATCAGGCTGATTCTGGACTAAACCAGACCTGTTCAGGGACCAGACTCTGAGACTGGTTCCGGATCAGTGAAATAATCTCTCTGTTGATCTGTTATTGATCTGTTATTGATTAATTGATCTTGTGTGTGAGACGTGTCTGCAAGATCAGATGAAAACTAACAAACACCAACAGAGGGGCAGGTGAAGCAGGTGAAGCAGGTGAATGATGCTCTAACTACAGGGTTAGGGTTAGAATCCCAAAAGTTGTTTTTTTTTTTTTTTCGCATATTGAACAAAAGTTTTCTCACAAGTTAAAAATCTAAATCTGAGAAAACTCCAATAATCAATATAATCAACGTGGTCGAGTCCTAACATCTGATTACTGATGAATCTGACAGTCTCTGTGAATGAAGACAAACCCACCTATGAACAGGTTCAGTCTTTTATTGATTTTAAGAAAATGAAACTCCAGCGTTTATTTAGAGGAAATAAAGTTTAATGTTTAAATGTTTTAGTTTCTGTACAGTTCACGTATATTAACTGTATATTAACAAAATCATGAGGTCATGTTACTGAATAAACTCGTATCTGTTTCACCAGGTGAGTTTGCACCTGTAGACTTTTATTTTGACGTCACTGAAGCCTTGTTTGTTTATCTGCCTGTGTGATGACATCACTTTGTTTACTTCCTGTTGGATGTTTCAGTGTTTTTATTCTTTTCTCCTCTGTATTTATTCACCAACCTGCTTTTAAATCCATATTGATCAGTTATCAATCTGTATTCTGTTGTTCTAATAAAAACGTCTTCTTCTGTAGAGTCATGTTTATTGAATTAAAAATAAGAATTAAGAACATGAAGCAGATCAGAGTTTTAGTCTCTGCTCACATGAATATGTTTGAATCTTTATTGATGCTGAACCTCAAGTCTGACATCGATCAGAGGAGAAGTTGTTACAGACAAGGATTACTCCATTTATTATTACATTACATTAGATGTTTTATTTTGAAGGGTTCATTGTCTGTGTTTCTGTTTTATAATTTTTCTTTCAGTTGATCAAAACTAAACTCTGAGTTTAATTTTCTGTTTTATGACAATAAATGTAAAAATAAAATCACCTGCAGATGTTTAACAGTTAATTTATGATAAATGAGTGAAAGGTTCCTGGAGTGTGGTAGAGTAATTATTAATTATTCTGATTAACTGTCACAGGTCTCTACAAATGAAGCAGCACATGTGGAGAATAAAGTTTCTAATAATTTATATGAATTTTAAAACAAAACAACCAATAATCAATAACTGTGTTATCATACTGAGGTAATGAAACACAGTGTTATGTTTTATTGTTGTGAATTAAATGTGTTAAACTTTTGAAACTTCATTGAAAATTAACAGTGACGTTAACTGTCCCATCAATTTAATCAATATTTATTTATTGTCTTAATTTCATCGATGGCTGTTTGGATTTTGTTTCTGTTTGTTTCAGATGATCAGGATGATTGATCAGTGACATCACACAGAATCCCTCGGTTTACATCACATGTGTCAAACTCAAGGCCCGCGGGCCACATCCGGCCCGGCGTGCAATTATATCCGGCCCGCGAGATCATTTTATATTACTGTCATTAGTGGCCCGGCGATATGAAGCACTGATAACACAATAAACTACAGATCCCATAATGCAGCGCTTCAGTTGCCTTGCCGAACGCTTCCCGCGTTAATCAAGTGCGCAATCAAATGCGCACTTTGCTGATAAACTGAGCGCACTGCGCACTGAGTTCGCACGGCGCTTTGAAGCACAAAAAAAGAATTTCGAATTGCTTCGCAACCCATTTGCCGTCGACGTGGAACCTGCACCTGTGCAGATTCAGATGGAGCTGTTTGAGCTGCAGTGTAATGGGACACTAAAGGCAAAGTAGGACACTGCAGGGCCCGCACAGTTTATTCACTCTATTCCCGCAGCAATGCCCCAGCTCCGTCTACATGCGACTCGAACTTTGTGCATGTTTGGTAGCACATATCTGTGTGAGAAGCTCTTCTCAGTGTTGAAGACTAACAAAAACAGCACACACTGATAAGCACCTGCAGTCCATCCTGAGAATCTCCACAACACAGGACCTCACACCAAACATAAAAGAACTTGTTGCCAAAAAAAGATGCCAAGCATCCAGCTCTGATAAAATGACATAAAAGCAAAGAAATTCAAATGTTTTGATTTGTTATTTTAACGTTTACTTAAAGCACAAGCACTGTCACAATTTTTATTTATTTTTTTCAGGTGTTTTTTTAGTTTAAGTTTAAGTTTATTTATTCCGGAATAATATTCCTGTCTGTTTTTATTCCCATTTATGTTCAAAAAACATTTAGTTTTAGTATGTTCAATAAATGTTTATCCTGTTCGGCCCGCGACCTAAACTGTGTTTTGAATTTTGGCCCCCTGTGCAATTGAGTTTGACACCCCTGGTTTACATGAAGCTGAAACAGAAAAGTTCCTCCGATCTGCAGGGGGCGCGCTGACGTAACACGCTAACTGCTGCCGCTGCAACGTCGTTGTGACGTGTCACTGCGCTTCAGACCCGGGAAAAATAAACCAGAACAGGACCGGAGCCAGGACTAGAACCAGGATTGGATCGGTTTAAATCCCACTGTCATGGTTCAGGAGTTTCACGTCGTGAGATGCTTCTCATGCGAGAGTTTCCAGGTTCAACAGGTAACAGTTCACACAGCCGCTGCTGAGCTCAATGCTAAGCTAACAGGCTAACAGCTGCTGAGCTTAAGGCTAAGCTAACGGGCTAACAACTGCTGTCAGTAAATTGGTGAGATGAAAAAGTTTAAAATGATTTCATGACTTTAAAGTTTTAACTGAGACAATAAATTTTATTTAGTTTCATTTTAACAAAACGCACAAGATACAGAACTGATCACTGATCAATCAGAATGATATAAACCTATTGATTAAAAAACAAACCCTGTGCTTAGAGGTTTCCTCTGAGTGTAAAAATAAAACAAGCAGATCTTTACTACAAAATAAAAGACTTGTTAAGCAGGGTGAGGAACTGTTTCCTCCCAACCTCATCAAAATCAAAGTCCTGACGTGTTTTTTCCAGATTATTGTGAATTTTATTAGCCCTGTGTTTGTCTGTCAGGTGAAGAGGGTGAACAGGTGGAGCTGTAAAGTTTGTGGAGAGAAACAGTCGCTGCTCAAGGTCAGAACAAACTTTTATTCTCTAAGAGCTGAGTCACAGTTTATTGATCTGTCACAGTCTGCGTCAGGAACTGAACACAGCTCATCATTCATCTTCATTATTGATTGACCTGCTGATCACTTTCTTCATTACTTACTTAAACAATCAATCGGTTAATCAATCAAAGGTGTGTCACACAGTGGAGATAGAAACTTACTTACACTGGACTGGTTTCTGGACTGACCTGGTCTTGGTTCTTTGATTGACTGACTGACTGATTGATTGACTGACAGGAGTTTGGGCGTGGCTCTGGGGCCGACTGCAGACGTCATGTCCAGAAACTGAACGCCATGAGAGGAGCCATGATGGAGGAGGAAGAGCACAATACCTTGTTGCTATGGTAACCAACCCCTGCCACAATACAGTGCAGCATCAGAACACCTGATGACCAGGTGTTCTCACCACAGGTGTTCTCACTTGTTTCTGACAGAACAGTGGTGTTTGTTCACAGGGAGCAGGTGGAGGCAGATGGAGAGGAAACACCTGAGGAGGAGAGAAACAACCAGGTGAGAACTAAAAACTCCCTGACCTGAACCTCCTCAGACCTACTCTGGTTTCTTACCTGACAGGTGTAACAGCTCGTAAATGGGGAACTTCAGCTCTCTGCTCTGACTGTCAGCAGGCGCAACAGACTCAGGTGAGTCGCTGGAGCAAATACCTGGACACACCTGAGGAGGCGGGGCTAGAGGAGGAGCCAGAGGAGGAGAATGTTTTGATGGACAGACAGACTCTCCATGGCAACAGCATGACTGACAGGTGAGACCTGTGTGTGTGTTTGTGTGTGTGTGTGTGTGTGAGTGTGAGTGTGTGTTAGAGGCTCAGCCCACCTACCTGTCAGTCACCAGGTTCATAAAAAATCAAACCTGTGGAGACAGACAGGTGACTCACGAGTCTGATCAATAACTGATCGATAACTGATCAAGAACATGGACCAGGTGAGATGATGCTGGGCTCTGTGCAGCCCTGAGTTTTGTGTTAAAGGTTAATCATCACTCTGTGACCTTTGACCCTTGACCCTCTGTGTTCTGACAGGAAGAGGAAGAGAGTGGACTCACCTGAGCAGGTAAAGTGCTGACATCACTGACACCACCTGCATTGTTACAGACACGTTCAACAGGTCGTCACGGAGACATGACTCAGATCAGCTGCAGCTTAAATCCACTTAAAACCTGATTTGATCAATTTAATAGATTTTAATCATTTTAATTAATCGTCATGGTTTTTATGATGTTTTTTATTGGTACAAATGAAACAAAGTAAATTAAAGTCTGGTCTGATGAAGACCTAGAGAACCAGAGGATCCAGGACAGTTTCCTGAGGAACCTCAGAACTCTGAACAGGAATGTTGGACTAATCCTTTAAAGAACCGGATCTCCTTCTTCTCTCTGCAGCTGAACTGCTCCAGTCTGAGGAGACGGGTTAGACTCCTCAACCACAACCAGAACCACCAGTCTGACCCAGTCCAGTCCGACCCAGTCCAGTCCTCCCTGTAAGAAGAGAATTAGCCCTACCAGCCTGAGTACTGGTCCAGTTTCCAGGTGCACTCGTTTCCTCAGTCCTGACTATCAGGTGCAGGAAGGGGAGGAGCCATCTGTCACTGGGTGGAGTCAGTCAGCAGGTAGAGCTGTGAGACCCCGCCCCCTATTTCCTGTCTCCTCCCTGTTCGAGATTGAAGACAAGTTCAACTTCGATGACGAGGAGTTCCTGACGGATCAGAGGGTCTGAACCAGACCGAGATGAACCGGGTCCTTCAGTTCAGGTTCAGAACCACAGAGACCTGAACTGGACCCTGACTCGGTTCCCACAGAACAGCAGAACATTGCGTCGAGATCAAGTGTGAACCAATCAACTCATTCTGATCAGATTTGTCCGTTATCCATTTGGTTCTGTCGTTGATCTTCAGGTTCAATAACTGAATAATTGTTTATTATACAAGTTGTATTGATTATTGACTGATTTAATGACTTCAGATGTGTGAACTGTGACTCCGTGCAGCTACTGGTGTATTGATCAGAAACTGATTAACTGTTAAAGTAACTCTTGTTCAGAGATCTGATCTCAAACTGATTGATAAAATATTATTGATGAGTTATTTTCTCAATTAACTATTGGTCTCCCATAATTGCTACTTTGTTTCGTTCAATCGATAATTAAAAATCCAAAAGTTTCAGTTTTAGTTCCTGTCACAAAAAACACACCTGAGAATCCAGAACCATCAGGATCCAGAACTGATTGATTACCTTAACAGATGAAGTGAATTCTCTAATCATCTCAATCTCTAATCAATAGCAGCTGATTGATTTTGTGTTGACTGAGCTCTGTGTGATGTAACACTTTATCAAAAATATTAAATTATTTTATTTATGATCTGATGTTTTTAGAACTGATCAATAACAGACGCTGATTGATCAGTTTAAACATGATGTTTTTATTGTTCAAATCAACAGAAACGTCAGTGATGCATAGATAAAGTAAAGTGTACAAACACTAATCAGTGAGTTTAAGTATTGATTAACAAGTCAAAGTATTAATAAGTTAAAGTATTGATTAATGATAACAGAAATGTGACAGATAATCTCAGATTACAGGAAACAGTATAAATGATCTCTGGTTATATCATTGGTTACGTATCGATGATGTCATCAGGGCTGGTGAAGGCGGGGCTGTTTGGCGCACTGGATGGCATCGAGTGCGGCACCAATGTCAAAGTTTTTGGCCTGAAGGAGTCGAGTCAGCCACCCCCCCTCATCAGTGAAACCCATGGACAACATGAGGGACAGGGACTCCACCAGGCGGGGGTCTGCCTCTGGAGGGGGTCAGAGGTCAGAGGTCAGCAGCGACATCATAAAGACTCAAACAGCTCAGACTCAGGTGCAGACGTGGTCTTACCTTTGGAGGCAGGTGGGGGGCACAGAGCTGCCTCCCTCAGACCTGATGCACCTGCTGGTCTCCTGACGGGGGTCCTGCCCTGGTCCTGGTTCCTGGGCTGAGCGACTGCAGTTCTCCAGTGGAGGGGCCGACCTCTCTGGAGCTCAGGTGAGTCCACCTCATCAGGAGTTCCTGCTCATCTGAGGACCACAGTCACAGTCGTGGGTTATTCTGGTCTCAGTAGACCTGGGTCAGGTTCAGACCGGGTTCTTGATTATCTCTGAGCTAAGGTCTGTGTTTTCACAGTAACAGCCCCACTGTACTGGAGCATGACCTTGACCCCTCACCGGCTCTGCCCCTCACTGCCTCCATCCATCTCCACGCTGTTCTCTGCCCCCAGCCTCTGGAGAGGAGGGTCACTTTTAGTCTTCTGACCTCGTGGCTCCACATCGATGTCCATCACGCCAATACCTGCACAACATCACTTCCTGTTTTAGTCCAGGTAACTTTGCAGGTAATGATTATTTATAATCATCAACTATCAATAATTGGTTATTTTCAGAATATTTAATCTCAGGTGACATCACTCACCCAGCGGATCTCAACACAGGCTGCCACGCCTCCCCTATACTTTTTCAGGAAGTCCCAGCTACCTGAGAGGCTGTGGACAGAGGTCAGTTGCCTGATGATCATTGTTCAGGAGTTCAAAGGTCAATCCAAGTTATTGATTATGGATTGGATTATTACTAAACCAGGATCATATCCTGGACACTGACCTCAGGAGTCAGCTGTGGTCCTGGAGGATCCAGTGGTCTCAGTCCTGGGCCTGGCTCACGGAGGCTGACCCTGGTTCAGGTTCTGGTTCCACATGCAGTTCATCCTCTTCTATCCACTTCCCCGAGGAAACCAATGCTGAAAGATGAAGAGGAACAGTTCACCCAAACATCGTGACAGTCACAGCTCAGGGCTAATCTACAGTTTCTGGACTGTTCAACGGTTCTCCATCATGCGAGGCTTTTAATTTGAAACAGAAGTCAGGAGGTTTCGGACATGACCTGACTGTGACTTTAAATTTGATTTGAAGTGAGTGAGCTTGAGGCAGGAGCCAGTACAAACAGAAGAAAGTCTGATTAAACTCATGGCGCCTCCTCACCTGCAGGGCAAGTGCCAGATAAGCAGCAGAGCTGCTGCTCAGTGTGCGCGCCCTCGGCCTGGCAGGTGGAGCACAGGTCGAAGTTTGACAAATCAACACTTGAAGCTTGAGGTCCCACCACGGGCCGCAGCCGCTGCAGGTGACGTTAGGTGGGAGGGCGGGGGGCGGGGCTGTGTGGGGGCAAGGGTGCTGAGGACCTCCGGGGTGGAGGGGGCTAAGGTAAGGAGAAGGTGGAGAGGGTCCTGATTTGCTCCTTCTTCTGAGAGATTTCAATAAAACTTTATTAGAAACAGAAAAACAGCAGTTTGTTTTACATTAACACAGAAAAGTTTCAGGTGAGGTTCAGGTGTGTTTGTACCTTTGATGAAGAGACGAAGGTGTCATTCCTTCACAGGCCAACCCATCATCAGTTCATCATCAGAAGAAAACGCCACCAGGTCTCCATCTTCATCTGAAACATCAAACATCTTTATCATCATCATCATACAGATCACCTCTATTTTAAATTTATTAAACATCGCTGTAATAAATTCAAATAAAGTGATAAAGAAGATTGTTTTCTAATTCTGCAAGGAAATTTAAATGAAGATAAAACGTTAGTTCTGTTACAATAATAACAAAAATAAATAAATCTGCTTTCTCCTGTTGGTTTTTCTGTAGCTGGAACAATATGTCAGGGCGGAGTCAGTAGGTGTCAGTCAGCACCTGAGCTCACACACCTCACCTGAGCTCAGGTGAAAATTCTCTTAACCACGTTTTAACATAAAAACCTACTTAGAACTGAACTGACCAGGAAAACTAGTACATAATTGTTTACTTTAATCTCTCCTCATTCTAATACTGTTATTATTTCTTTTGTTATATTTCATTTCTTGTGAATACTTTTATATAATCACATTATCTACCTCTTTATATGTCAGACTATTATTACTACTTAATACTGATTAAACGCTGCTGTTAATTTTACACACTTATTATTACCAGCAGAAAACATGATTTTGATCCTGATTATCTTATGTTTACACTTTCATAGTTATTTTATGTGTTACTTCTTGAAACATGTTGAAACTGAACTCTTTCATATTATTTTAATGATCGGTAATGTTAATAACTGAGCTCAGTTCAACAGGTTTAATGTGGTTTTTCAGATGGTTTTTACACATTTAACATTATAAGTCGTCCGTTGTTTTTGGTGTTGTCCTAGGTTATTCCCTATAATAATTACCTATTATACTAAATAGCTCACCCTGCAGTACATGTTAAACCTGTTGTTTCAGAAGCTATTAAAGACCCGGTGGGTTTCCTGCTCAGGCCTGAAGCTGCAGGAAACGTCCTGATCCACCGTCACAACTTCCGAATCTCCCTTCACTGACTCAGTCCTTTTCCCAGGGTATCTTTCACCGTCACCGACACATGCTAGACCAACACTGCACACCTTGAACGGACCAAACTGAACCAGACTCCGGAAAACGTGTCTTTTTTCACACCCGAACTGGAATTCTAATCTGCCAGACACTGCACTCAGACTCTGCGCTGACTGCTCACAGTGAACCAGACTCAAGCAGAAAACACGCACTTTTACACTCTCTGAAACAAAGTGAGAAACTTTGTGACGCAGCCTTTAATTCTCTCAGCTTAGTTTATGTTTACTCATGATAAACGTCAATGCTGTCAGGAGACGTAACATGCCGACACGGCCTCATTGGTCCGCTCACGAGTCCCGCCCAGTCGACCAACGAGGCTGGGGAATGACTAAGCACTTTCCAACAGTGGAATTCCCTGTGAGTCAATAAGATCTAACCAGCACAACAAAGTTCATATTAGCAGCCAACGCTAATGTTATGAAACAAGATGTATGGGACTGCTCGTGTTTTAATAATATTCTAACATTTTATCAGATTAAACTTGACTCTCTTTCATGCTGTAAACTGGGTCACATTTAATTTATATACACTGACTAGGCTACAACATTTCAGGACCTGGGCTCCAGACCTCAGATCCCAATCTGACTCTGTGACCCACCTAATATTGCATAAGTCCTTCCCACTGGGAACCCCAACAGCCTGACCCGGTTGTGCTTGGACATGGATCCTGAAGTTCTCCTGTAGTGTCTTGCACCATGATTACTGGCAGCAGATCCTTTGGGTCCTGTGGGGTTGTAGGATGGGGCCCATGGGATCTGACTTGTTCTGGATCATCCCAATAGATGGGTCAGACTGGGATCCGGGGGAGTCCGGAGGCACAAGTGTTCCTGGAGCATTTCTGGGCAGTTTTTCTGTGTGGTGGGAACATTATCCTGTGGGGAGGCCTTGAAATTGGGGAGTGTTTTGCTTAGTCTAAACAATGTTTAGGTGGGTGGTATGTGTCAAAAGTAACATCCAGGTGAATGAAGGAGCCATGGTTCCTCAGCAGGAACACTGTATTGTAGCAAGATTCTGAGTGTTATTCACTTAGCTGTCAGTGGTTTTAATGTTATGGTTGATAAGATAAGATAATCCTTATTAGTCCTACAATGGGGAAATTTCATAATCAGTATATACATGTATATATATATATATACATCTTCGCCTTCAGATCATTTCACTCACTGTAATTCACCAAACTCTGATCTGGAGCTTTTATTTATTTATTTCATTTTTCTGGAAGTCTAGTTGTTCAGGTGTGACATCATGACATCACTCAGCAGCCAATCAGCAGCAGACTCCTGGGGTCAGTGACAGTGAGTCATCAGCCCTGTGTGAGTCTTGGAAGTGAGCTGGGAGCTCACAAGATGAGGCTCAACATGAAAACAAGCTGAGAAAAGCAGAAGTATTAGCAATCAGATATTTTACCATAAAAGTACCATAGAGTAGAAATACTGCACTTTCAGAAAGTAAGCCACCTCCAAATCATTTTCTGACACATTTTAGCTTCTTCATCGGACGATCATATGTTAAACATCAAACTGATCAAACTATTGATCGGGTGACTGAATCCTGTCAGACTTTTGGTCTGGTTCCAGATGGTTTCAGCTGATTTCAGGAACGCTTTTGAATAAAGTGTGAGAATGTTGAGAAGCAGAGGAATTTATCATCAATCCTGAGAAACTAGATGATTTTATTACAGCAGGTTGGGAAATGATCTCACTGCACTAGGAGGATTGTTAACTCACTTCTGTTCATGTTGTTAAATCACACATTTTCATCCCCTCACTGCCCAGACATGTCTCTACACAGAGATTGTGTTCTGTTCTTACTGCTTCCTTGTTGTCTCTCCAAGAACTGCATTTCACTGTCTCACAACTCGACTTGAGTAGCAAGAGACAATAAGCTTCAGTCTATTTTCAAACTGTGTTAAATCAACAGTCTGCGACCAGAGGAAGAAACAGAGTGAATCATCTAAAACTGTAAATTGACTATAGCCTGTAGGAGGCAGCAATGCGTCGCGAGACAACCGGTTCAAGCTGGAACCTCATATGAGAAGAAGAAGAACCCAAACGAAGAAGAAACCAAAAGAAACAACCAAAGAAGGACAGGAAGTGACATTTAGTTTCGGGGCGCGCTCTCACTAGCTTGCTGTTGTGTCGGAGCTATAGAGTGGATTTAAACATTTTGTGGAGATAAAGATGTATTGACCAAGACGAAGGTGAGCTTTCGGGTTTATCACCTGCACAACCTGGTGCAATTTTATCGACACAGGCTGGTTGCACTTTATCTACACAAAGTTAGCTTCTTGTTAGCGGCTGCCATTATCAGTTAGCGGTTAGCTGCCAATGTTAGCCTCTTCACTTAAAACTGTTAACACATGCTAACATCAGTAACATTCTAAAACGCAGGTTAACGTTAGCTTGTCTGCTGACACCAGTATTCACTGACCAGATACAACAACAGCTAATGCTAATGGCGCTTGCTTTGTTGTATAACAGGCCAATCAGAGGCCGCTATGATTAATGATTCATACAAATATTTACATTGTTTGGGTAAATCTTCACAAACATGTAGTAAAGTATTGACTTGCGTAATACACTGGAACCAATTTTCATTGACTGAATCAGAAAGCTTCACCTTCAGGCTCAGACTGACGCTGCCCCTGATAATATCTCAGACACTGATTGTCGATCATATTCACTGATCAAAGATATTCTCTGTTTATTTGTCAGGACAATCAACATGATGAAGATGATGATGAAATCACCCAGATCTGTGGCAGGAAGCATGCTGGATCGTCATCAGGTAAACTCACCTGGATCTCACCTTTGTCAAGCACTGTAGAGAAAGTCCGAATCATCAATAATATTGATAAATACTCACAGATTATCAATAAAACTCGCGACTTGTACCTTTTCAGATCAGTTTGATTCATTTATCATTTGTTTCCTGTGTCCAGGTGAATTATAGTGACGCTTAAAGCTGATCGATTTATCAAGACTCTGCATTCCCAGCTCTTATTTTTATTGTTTATTTCGGCTTTCCAGCCTTATTTTGACGAGAAGGGTCTGGTGCGGCAGCAGCTGGACCTGCTCGATGAGTTCATCCAGATGTCGGTTCAGAGGATTGTGGAGACGCCCACCATCGACCTACAGGTTGAAGCCCAGCACACCCTCAGGGAGGAGGAGCCGGTGGAGCGGAGTGCAACACTCTTTTGGGACGGATCAGGAATTTAGACTACAAAATTGGAAGTTGTTTTAGTTGTCCTCAGGGTCAATGGTGGGGTCCGGTTTTAAGATGATTTCTAACCTGTGATATCACTCGTGACATCACCTCTGTTTTGTTTCAGCCTCATACTTGCTGAAGTTTGAGCAGATTTACTCGTCGAAGCCCACACACTGGAAAGAGAGACGGAGCCTTCCCATGATGCCCAATGAAGCCCCGACTACTTAAATCCTCACGTGAAGTCCTTCTACCTGGTCTGTTCACTCTCACCTGGTCTCAACTGGTCTGTTCACTCTCACCTGGTCTCAACTGGTCTGTTCACTCTCACCTGGTCTCAACTGGTCTGTTCACCTCACCTGGTCTCACCTGTATCTGTATACCCTCCCAGGCACTCGCCCTGTACGCTGATATCAGCAAAGATCACAATAAAGGAGGTGAGGACCAGCTGCAAACCCAGCACTGAAGACCTTCATTGGGAAGATTCCCATCATGCTCGGGGCCCACCTACTGCCCGCTGGAGCGGCCTGACTTGATCGGTGACCCTGTGTGTGAGCTCAATGAGGCCCACTTGACCTCGGAGGCGTTTCCATCATCAATCTGCCCAGAGAAGGTACGCTGTGATACTACCCCACAGGTTTTATGCCAAGCTAGCTGTTTCTGCTTCAGTCTTTATGCTAAGCTAACAGTTGCCATTCGTAGCCTCAGATTTCCATTGTTCAGACAGGAGAGAGGATCTTAAACCGATGAGATGGTGGTTTTCAGGTGCTGATCGCTTCAGGAAAGATGGCCAACAACACAGCGTTTACGCTTTTTGCCAAGAAGGACTAAAGTACGGCCATGACAGCTGGAGTGTCGTCCTGTTTGAAAACTTGGCCCGTCCCACCGCCAGCACCATCTGGGCCAAAGGATGGCCAGAGGAGGAGCAGGGTGAGTCCTGACGCTCACCTGCACACGCGACGCCCTTTCAGTATAAATATACAAAGACGAGTTACATACATTGTCTTTACATCATTGAGTTTCAGTCATCTTTGTATGCCATCGCC
Organism: Lates japonicus; assembly: GCA_033238685.1. Classification (NCBI taxonomy): domain Eukaryota; kingdom Metazoa; phylum Chordata; class Actinopteri; family Centropomidae; genus Lates; species Lates japonicus. The sequence continues at coordinate 29,588 of BRZM01000152.1, read as the reverse complement.
AGATAGGGATTGATTATCATTGATTATTGATCGATTGTCTCAGGGGTGAAGAAGAGTGCGATCAAGTCAGAGAATCGATCCACGCCCGCCGCACATCAGACAGGGAAGTTCCCATCATCATCGTTTACACTGGGCTTCGTGGTCGGATGGTAGAGACATCTCGGAACACATCATCACGATTTTGACGAATTCTGAGATGATGGAGATGGTCGTCTGATCATTAGATATTGATCAGTTATTGATGGAGAACCTGCGGGTAGCCTCCTGTTGTGCTGTGATGTCACCTGTGATGTCACTGTTTCCAGGTGAAGCTGCCTCTGGACGAAGCGCTCATGGATCCAGGAGCAGAACGTGGCATTGAACTTTATCGGATCCAGAGGAGCGAAACCCGGAGTGACGAAAGAAATCTAAGAATCAAATATCAAAAGAAGTTCTAGAAAGAAATGTTGCTGCACATGTTGAGCTGGGGTGATTGTGAGACCAGAAGGCTTAATTTTAGGGAGGAGGATGACTTGAGTAACACCTGTACAGTGAGAGGCAGGTGATGGACAGGTGTGTGAGACCAGAAAGCTTAACTGTTAGGTTTAGTCCTGCTCAGATGATACACCTGTGCAGGTGTGAGTCCCAGGTCATGTATACAGGTATTAGTGTGTACTATGTGTAACTGCTGTGTTTTCAGGTACATGGTCCACAGGTTGCTGCCTGGTGCTCTGGGCAGACGGAGCTGGACGACAGAGATCACCACATGCAACAAGAGGCTGGACCTTGCCGGGCCGCTGTTATTTTCCTGTTCAGAGGGTGTGCCTCATCGACCCCCTGACCTTTAACAAATACAAAATGATGCAAACATACAGATACAGAACTGCAGATGTTTAGGTTCCTCCCATCAGAGGCATCTGATTGGGTCCCAGATTCAAACATTTAACGTGACCCATGTCTCTACAGGAAACACAGAGATTAAATCCACAGAACAAGTGAAACTGAAACAAGATGTTTGAATCCTGCTACACACCTGAGAGACTGAGACATAAAAACTATTCATGACTTTTAATTTGAAAAATATCCTGTATTTACATTTAGTACAGAAACTGTACAGTTCTTTATAAGTGTGAGTATAGATAGACCAATATCTGATTTTTACAGTGTTTTGCATGGTTGAAGTTTGATCAGGAAAAAATTTTGTTGTCAGTTTTGTTAATGAACTCTGTGAACTTTCGTTGTTCAGCATGTTTAAAAACTCACAAGGAAATAAGGATTTACGCCTGTAAAGTTCACTTCCACCGAGGAAAGACTTTAATCTGGAGCTTGCCATTAAAAACCAGGATCATCTCAGACGGACTCAAATACCTCTGGCCAACGGGAACTTTCTGGGGCTATGTTGCAGTTGGCCCACTCAGGCTCCCGAGCGGAGTGTCCCAGGTGAGAAATTACCTGCACAGGAGCTGGAGTGATGCTTCTTGATTCACATCTGAGCAGGTCGACTCAGGTCATTGCCATCATGTATTTAAACTTTGTCCTGTTTGTAGGTGTTGAACTGTCCACCCTGCGTCTAATTTGTCCCACCTCCGCCGAGTCAACTCTCCAATCGGCAGAGACGGAAAACTGGCAAACCCCACAGCTGCACAACACGTGCTGTGGGGATGGTCTGTCCGGCCGACTTGGAGGTAAAAAAACACAAAGATCTGGAAATAAAAACTTCTGACAGCAGGGAATGATTAAATGATTTAATTGATCACATCGATCAGTATATTGATGAACACCTGGTGTTTCAGGTCACGCTGTGGGTCTGGTGGAAACCCGGCCCCTATGGCCTAAGCCCTGTGGGCTCAGCCGCCTCATCCTGGAGTTTCTGGAGGAGTGAGTATGGAGAACCTGGAGGAGATCTCACCTGCTGCCATCGCAGAGCTCTGGCTTACAGCTTCAGAAGAATTGAGTAAGGTTCGGATCGAGACCACAGAAACATCGCATGTTTGTCTCCACTGACAATGACGAGACGTGGTTTTGGTTTTTAGCTTTTACCCTGTGTCTCTGAAGTTAATTTCTCCGGTAATGTCTCACTTTGACCTGTAGGATGGCAGTGTCACCAAACATTAGGACACCTTTTGACTAACTAATAACTTCTGGTAGTGATTATCATCAATCAGTGATGAAATGTTCAATATTGAAATTAGTTCTGATTGTGTTTTGCTGTTTTATGCGATTAAGATCTTGTGAACTGCCGAAGGTCGGAATCCACAAAGATCCTGGAACAGCTGGATGAACACACTGAGAAAGCTGCTAGACAGATGGACATCGCGTCTGGAGGTTCATCTCCCCTGTCGATACGCTTATATAACTCCAAACAGATCCGGACGTATCACCACGCAGTGTTCTTTCAAAGAGGTGATTGTCTCAGCCCAGGTTCTCTTCTGTTCGAACATTTCAGGTGTCGGCGATCGTATACATTGAGAACGCGGAGATTAGAATTTACATCGACGCCGGACGCAATCTGTCGACCGCTACTGATTGCTTCCAGAAACAAAAACTACTGCTGAAGAGACGCATACACTCCACTAGCTGAAGGAGTAGAGTACAATAACTACAGGTGACAGGTCACAGGTGAATTGGGTTGATTGTTACCTGAACGCTGGTCAATGCGACTGTGGACGCCACCCGCTGGACTGTTCCAGTGGGATGTTCTGTTTACTGACCCGTTGTCGTCAGTGAGCCTACTAGCCAGCTGGCAGACCTGTGGCAAGTGGTGGTGGAGTACATCGACACTCTGGAGGGAGAGACCGTGGATGCTCGCCGCTTTCATGACCCTGATGACCTAGGAGAAGGGCGTGGCCTACTGCTCCACCTACACCCACCGTGAGATTCACCTGGCCCATGATCCTCGTCCGCCCATTATCCCTTCCCTCACCACAACCAGGTACAGCCAAATCCTCATGACATGTTGAAAGGCGATCATCTCTTGTGACGTTATTGCCATTCAGCTTATTACGTTTGTTTGTTTGTTGTTCAGTCTCCCAGGAACACGGTATCAGTCTGCTATGGGTAAACAGGCCATGCCCATACCACCAACTTCCATGTTCGAATGGACATCACGACCACGGTTATTACCTCAGAACCGCTTGTCACCACCCGATCCATGGAGTACCTATGCCCAGAGAGCTGCCTGCAGGTAACACACGACAGCCTGGGACCACACCTGTCTTACTCCCTCAGGTGTTCAAGTATATAGAGAGAGAGAGGCAAATCAACTCAGAGGAGTCTCTGAGACTACCTGGAGAACAGGTGAATTTTGCCCTTGCTCACCACCGTCATCAGGCACAGCCTCCTGTGTCTGTAAACCTCTTCTGCGTTTTTCAGGCATCAATCATCGTGGCGATTGCCTCGCATAACGGATACAACCAGGAAGACTCTGTGATCATGAACAGGCTCTGGCCAGGATCGAGGCTTCTTCAGGTGAGCCCCTGCTGACCACACCAGTTTGTGTCTGCAGTTTGTTTAACGCTTGTTTTCATCTGTATATTCGTTTTCATCGGTCCTATAAAAGAGCAGGGAGTCAAAGAAAGGTTTTGATCAGGAGGAGATCTTTGAGAAACCACACGTGAAACCCGTCAGGGTGGGAGAACTGAGAGAACTGTCAAATCACCTGTTGATCACCCGTAGTGTTGTCCAATCACAGGTGTTAGATGAAATAAAATAAAATGGGATTGTAGTAAGAACAACCGAAACTGGCCCTCAGGTATGAGACATGCGCCATCTACGACAAGCCGGACGCATTTAATGGTCTGATCGCACCTGGAGTCCGTGTTCACAGGACGCGATCATCGGGAAGACGGTGACGCTGTCGATAGAATCCACTTCACGAGCTGGATAGCACCAACCGCGCCACACCAAGAGGGACTGCAGCACCTTTCCTGAGGACCAGCGAGATCGTATCAGGACCAGGTGATGGTGACCTGAACCAGGAGGTGGCTACAAGTTCTTGCAAGATCAGGGTGAGGGACGCAGCATTACACCTGACACACCTGAGACACCTTGACACTGAGCTGAAGACTTGGTTTTTTCTGACAATCCTTCGTGGTCCTTTAGGTCCGGTTTCGGTCCGACCAGATCGGAGAGACAAGTCGCCAGTCGATACGGACAGAAAAGGAACCTGTGGAATCCAGTACAGACAGGAGGTGAACATGGAGCTGATTGATCGTCTGATTCTCATCTCCGTGAGTTTGATGTTTTATTGTTTGTGTGTTTGTGTTGAAGGACATGCCGCTCACCTGTGAGGGAATCACACCTGACATCATCATCAACCTCACGCCACGTATCCTTCGCCCAGAATGACGGGTGGTCGGTCATCTGATCGAAAGTCTGCAGGGAAAGGTATCAATCAATCAATCAATACATCCCATAATAATCAATAATTCCGAATAACATGAGTGTCCTGATCACACAGTAATGATCAGGTGCTGATAAATAATAATCGCGAATCATGTCAGTAAAGAGAATTTAAAAAAGCGCTTACTTTTAAGGATGTGGGTTATTGTTCCTGCATGCTGACTCCGACAGGTTCTGATGAGTCACGCTTGTTTGTGTGTCTGCGAACAAAGGTGAGATCGCGACGCTGACACCGCTAATTCACGCCTGCTAACGTACAGAAAGTGCTCTAACCTGCTGTCTGAGTACGGATACCACCTGAGGAAATGAGGCCAGCGTGAGGTCACACTTCTACTTCCTGTTAACACACCTGTTCAGATTCCTGAACCAGTCATGATCTTCATCATATTTAACTCCATTAAAATCTTTGCCATTGGATTGGTCGTTCAGCTCTGATTTATTTCCTGTTGATATTTCAGGTGGAGTCTCAGACTTTTATTGTTTCAGCAGCAGGAAACAGGAAATCAGTAGAAACAGGAAGACGGGAGTCGAGGCGCTGCAGGTCAGAGAACTCACATCTATTTCCTGTTTCATATTTTCACCATCTGGCTAATTTATAAAAAATTTACAGTTTGAATGAAAAAAGACAAATCACCAGAAAAACCTGAAACTGTTTCCAAAGATCAGGAATCAGAAAGTGAAACTGTTCCTCTGATGGAGCAGACTGATCCAGATCATCAGGAGAACAGAATCAGAGCTGAAGACCAGCTGGAGTCTCATGGATCTGGTTCAGGTGATCTGGACTGAGTTCAGCTGCTGAATCAAACATTTAAATTCAGGTTTGATGATTCTTTTAAATCTTCTTTATTTCTCTTTTCAGAAACACTGAGACAATGAGGCAGAGTTTTCTTTTGACCTGATGAGACAAACTCACCTTCTTCAGGTGAGAACGGAGATTAATATAGAGCCGCGCCCACTGCCTCACAACTCAGGCACACAAAGAGCCGCTCACGTTGTAGACTTCACCTGGAGGAATGACGATGACTGGGGCTGCAGACAGACAGACGGACAGACAGACAGGTGAGCGATGGATAGGTGGAGAGGATTAGATAAACATCAGCATCACAAAAACCTCTCCACAGAGTCACAGACATTCAGCATCAACCCCAGTCAAAGCCAAAGTCCTAGAAAATAAACAACAGGTCACACCTCCCAGGTAGACAGAACCCCAAACTCCAGTTGACATTCAACATTAAAGATTCTGTTAAACAATCACATGCTCCCACTAATAAAAGCCATAACAATTACCCCCTGATGACAGACAGGTAGACAGACACACAGTCAGACAGACAGGTAGACAGGTTGGTGCCTGAGTTAATTCTCAGATAATTCTGGTGGAGTTTGGTTGAAGCTAAAACAGGATGAGACAGGTAAACAGACAGACAGACAGACTGCTGTTGGGGAGTCAGGGGTAGGAGACAGGATCAGACAGGTCGCAGGAATCTGCAGATCCTCGGTGACCTCAGAGGAATTCTGCCGCTCTGAGCGCAGCTCGGAGGTTTTTCATGTAGAAAGGAATTTGTTGTTTTCAGAGGGATGAAGGAGGATTATCAGAGATCAGACCCGGTTCCTGTCAGACCGTCAGCGAGGCGGGAACAAACACATTGATACCCGATCACTGTCGCACTGAAACACCTGAGGTCTCACCTGCCGCCCCTCAACTGTCTCACCTGTTCTCATCTGTCTGACTCGTAACCCCTGCCTCACCTGTGTGACGTCAGTCTCACCTGTGGCGCAGCGGCCCTTGTTCTGGACGTTGATGGGTTCTCTGCCCTCGGCCTGGGCTGCCAGGCTCGCGCTCTTCAGGGCGCAGCCGGTCCGGTACGTCACCCCGTCGGTCCCGCACACCTCGTAGTTGGTCTTGCACGCGCACACTCCCAGCTTGTTCTTCTTGTTCTCGTCGCTTTTGACGCACTCCAATCCGGAACCGCAGCGGCGCGCTGCCGCGCGGCGGCCGCCGCACAACTCTCCCTCCGCGGCGGCACAGACCGAGCAGCAGCCGCAGGAGTCCATCAGGATCCCGGCGGGGCAGCCCTCCGCCGGGAGAGGAGCGCACTGAGCCGGGTCACACGGTCCGCAGCCCGGACCCGCCGAGACCCTGGCCGAGAGCACCGGAACCAGACACAGAAAGAGGATGAAAGACTTCATTGTGGTCTGATGGAGATCTCTGATCTGGACTCTCATCCGGACTCTGTGACGGTCTGTAACAGTCTGAGGTCTTATCTGAGGACTGAGCTGTTAAAGCTGCTGACTCCGCCTCAAATCCAGAACTGATCCCAGACCAGCACGGAGGATCAAGAAGGACTGAACTGAACTGAGGATTTTCATGTTTTTATAAATGAACTGAGTCAAACAGTTCAAACAAGTTTAAACCTTTAACATCAAACTCACCAAAGGTTTTAAATTAAATTATTCAAATTAAATTATTCTTTAACATTATTAAATCAAACTAAATGAAATGGTGAATAATGAGACGTATCAGAGATGTAGCTGAAACAGGAAGTTGACTGTCGACCGGTCGGTGGGAAAATAATAAACAGGAAATGTTCAAAGATCAGAGGTCACGTTTATTCTTCCTGTTATTGTTCAGACTCTGACTCATGTTTTAACTCTGAACAGTTTAAAATGATCAAAGTGGAACTCACATGTTCTTCAGAAAACACAGCAACATCTGATCAATAACTGATCAATAACTGATCACCCCCCCACCCCCCTGGAGGTTTGATGATGAACAGAAACTCTGAACTGATGCAAGAAAAAAATATTTTAATAAATGACTTTACATCAGACCTGAGACATTCATGAAGTATTCACAGTCTGCAGTACTGTGTGTATTTATCTGCAGTACTGTGTGTATTTATCTGCAGTATTTGCTGATGAAGGCTGACAGCAGGTCTCTGTACGGAGAATCTGATCGATGAGTTGGGAGCTGGAGGAGTTTGTGGATCAGTGGAGAACGAAGGAGGAGGTTGTGACTGAAACCAACCAGACTGGAGATGAACCAGTACAGAGCCAGGGACTGTGGGGGGGGAAGACACACAGTGATGTTACTTTGATCCAATCACAGACGAGATCAAATTTTTTCAAAATAAAATGACAACAATAATCTGGACGTCTGATCAGGAGTTTGATCTGATTATGGACCCTGGTCAGACCAGATCAGACCTGGTCCTGGTTCAGGCCTCAGTCAAAGTAAAGTCTGTTTTCCTCGTTCAGAGCCACCGGCAGATCGACGTGTCTGTTTGTGTTTAATCTGACGAACACACGAAGGAATGTGACAACAGATCTGAACATGAAAACATTCCTCTTCCTGATCCTAGACCTGGACCTGGACTCTGTCTGAGACCTTCAGGCTCTGTTTTTAAACCTGATGTTTCCACTTCAGACAAACAGAAACGGGAAACCTGCATCTGACAGGTGAGGGACACCTGGACCACAGAGGTCATGGACCAGGTCTCTGACTCACTGAGGGGACGGAGGCTGCGATGGGGACCATCAGGACCGAGAATCCTCTGATGCAGTTCAACGCCAGCTTCTGGAACCGGGTCGGACTGAGTCTCTGAAGAGCAAACACCTGGAGAAGGGAAGAAGTTAGACTGATGACATCACAGGTCAGGTGATCACACACCTGCCAACAGACTCACCTCCACGATGAACAGGTTGATGAGTCCCAGAGAGACCGGCAGGATCCAGGTGGAGTCAGGCGCAGTGAGGTCAGGGAACCACAGAGCGCCCCCTGCTGCCAGGTTGCTCTGCAGCGCTGCACAGATAACACACAGGTTTAAGTCCCAGACCAGAACCAACTCACACTGATCCAGGGCCAGTCCACACTGATCCAGGACCGGTCCAGACTCTGGTCCACATTCTGCGTCCTTACCAGACTGATCCAGACTCAGGTTTCGGAGGGCCAGGGAGAGGCTGATCCAGAGGGGCAGCTGAACCCAGACCAGCAGACTGGCTTTGAAGGGGTGACAGTTGTCTCTGATGTAGAGCTGAGAAACAAGACGACGCAGGTTCTTCTGGAACTGGAACCTGAACAGAGATCAACAGAGACCATTAGAGACCAACAGAAACAGACAGAACAGATGATAAAGTAAATGAATCTACACAGAGAAGGTTGACAGAGGTTTGTTTGTTTGTTACCGGCTCTGTTTGTCCGTCCAGCCTCTCTCTCTTGCTCGAATTGAAACTTCGTATCGAAGCCTCTTCGCTAGCTCAGAGATCTCCACTTGCAGTGCCTCCACCTGTAATTCACCTGGAGGTTACTATGGTTACCATGAGACAGACGGCGAGCAACAACAATCTAACAAGAACGACTGTTGATTTCCTGTTTGTTGGATCTGAACCTGAACTCAGACCAGATCAGACATGAAACCGTCTAAACTTTAAACAGGTCTGACCCTGATCTAACCCTCCAGACTGAACCTTTCCTGTTTATTCAAACAGCTGAACTCTTCAGAACCAGTTTTCAGACCTGTGATCCTCCAGCTCAGACTCTGTTTTCATTAAAGTTTAAATTCAGGCCTGTAATATTTCCCAGACGATTCTGAGCAGAATTCTCTTCACACATTGGATCAGAATCAGGAAGCTTTTATTGTCATAGGAATACAACAAAATCAGTTTTTACTGATTAATTTTTTTGCCTGAAGAGTCTGTGTCTGTGTCCATCCTCTGTTTTTAGAAACCATCCAGATCCAGAGTCTCAGAGTTCATCAGCTTCTGAGTTTTAAATAACGAGCTTTAAAATAAATGGAGTCACTGATCGAAGCTTCAACATGTATCAGTCTGAACAAAGACGTTTACACAAGGAAAGAGATCATACTGAGAATAAATACAGAGGAGGAGGAGGAGGAGGAGCAGGAAAGGGGAGGAGAAGGAGGAGGAGGAGAAGGAGGAGGAGGAGCAGGAGGGAGGAGGAGGAGGAGAAGGAGGACAGAGGTCCTGGGAAACTGACCCTGGATTGTTGATTTGTTCGTTCCTGAAATGTTTCATTTCTCTGAGGAAAAACTTTAAACTGATCTGAGTTCACAGAAACTGAAGAGAAGCAGAGTCGCTGACCTCACTGTTTACATGGTTGTTTACATGTTTACTTGTTTTTGTCAGACAGTGTTGGGACTATTTTCAGCAGTGGATTTATCCACATTCAGTGTTGTCAAAAAAAATGTTTTCAAAATAAAAGTGTTTGATGAAGAAACATGAGAGAAGATCAATGACGTGATTAAAGAAAGAGGATGATGACAGACTGAAGATGAAGATGATGGAGGATGAAGATGGAGGATGAAGATGAGCTCTGTAGTTGAGGTTTCTCAGCACCTGGCGACAGGTGAGTCAGTGATGAGTCATTTCTCTGTGGATGAAGCTGCAGAACGTCGCCCCCTGCAGGAAATTAAACTCAGTACACTGACACTAGCAGTGGTCGTGGACCCAGATCCTGGACTCTGGTCCTGGATTCTGGTCTGGTTTGTAGACCAGGTCTGGTCAGAGCTGATTTAAGTGAGTTTTAGTTTTGAACCTGAAACCATCAGTGAATTTATTGATTACCTGATCAAACTGGTCGGTTTCTGTAACTGACCTTGGAGACGATGATCAGCTGATAGGCGGCGAGCGGCAGAGTGATGAGTGTCCTGACCGACAGCGTCGCCACGACGATACTCAGCCACCACGGCAACCCGCTGATCTGCTGCACGCTCACCAGGAAGTGTTCACAGAGGTGGACAGGAGCCGAGTCCGCCAGGCCCCCACACCAGTCTGATACACCTGCACCTGTATCACCTGCAGCACCTGCAGCTCCACCGCCGACACCTGACACAGTCCTGACAGGTGACCTGAGACCACAGACTGACGGGAATCCTACAGGTGCAGGTGCAGACCAGGTGAGACCAGGTGCAGGTGACTTCCTGTGGATCACGGCTGAACAGAGTCCTCGGACAGGAAGCTGCAGGAGACGGAGCTGCAGGATTCCGGACCTCAGCGACCCCCCCACGCTCAACATGGTGACCCCCCCCACCCCACCCCCAAGGTCCTGAAACACAGAGAGAAGGACTGTGGGTTAGAGAGGATCCTGATCCTGGACTCCACCTCAACACAGACCTGATCTAGTGATCCATCTGAGACCACAAGGACCCTGAAACGCACCTGAGTTCTCAGCTCCTCAGTTTCACCTGGACACAGGTATGTTTACATTTGATCACGTGATGTACCCGCGTCACATCTGGACCAGGATCACTCTGAGGTTCCGTGGCTCGTGTCGATGGGTTCGACCGTTTCCGCTGAAACTTCGTGTCGTTTTTCAACAAAACAATGAAACATGAACACACCTGTGTGACGTCAGCCGTCAGGTGACTTGTCCCCGGGTTTCAGCGCGGAGAATAAATCGTTAAAACAGTATATTTTTTTAATTCTATTCTTTCACCTTCATTCCTCCACCGGCAGCACAGCGTCCCACACATATGACGTCACACTTTTTACCCCGCGTGGCGGGTAATAATGACGTCACATTGAGATAATTAAAAATGAGACTGAAAAAAAGCAATTAAACTATAAACACGGCTCATGTTACAGATTAAAAAGCAGATAAATTAACAGACGGAAATTTACCGGAAACTGCTTACCCGCAAAGATCAAACCGGAAAATAGGTTCTCTCACTTTCACAATAAGAGCATGAAATAGTAGCGGGGGTTTCGTTTTTTACACCGATTAGCAACATTAAACATTAAAGCCAGAGTAGATACACCACTCACACAGATACAGATATAGATATGAAAATGATGTGAATCAGATTTGGCCTTCACAGTCACCAGAACTTAGTTAAACATCTCAGGTTTAGGAGTGTCAGACACAGACTTATCTGTCTGTCTGTAAAGTAAGTGGTAACTGCTTTACAAAGTTTAATATTTGTATATAGATAATCACTGATCCTGTGAGGGAAATTCACAGTAGTTAACTGTTTATTCTATGGTGCAGTACAAGTATAAAAAACATTAATAAATAATAAATATAAATAATAATATCAATAAATGTGAAGTGTAACTTGCTCAAAACTGTGGTAAAGTGCAGTACTGTAGTACCTCAGTTACTGTGATACTGTTATCCTCCGGAGACCTTTCCCTCTGTTTTTATATTTTATTGTGAAGTTTGAAACCGGAAGTCTTGTAGTAGACAGCAAACATGGCGGAGTACAGCCAGACTGGCCTTCTGGCGGCTCTGCTCGTCTTCACGGCTCTCACTGCCCGGGACGTCTACCTCGGCAGATCGAGTCTGCAGCGCGGACACCCTCCGGCAGACAGCCCCGAACTCTCCCCCGCGGACACTGAGCCCGGGAAACCCACCAAGTCCTCCCTGTACACCGGGCCGGTGCTCCGGTTCCAGTACTGGTGAGTTCGTTTGCACGGAGGCTAACAGCTAACAGGCTAACAGGCTAACAGCTCGTTTTATAAAGACCGGAACAAGCTGCGACATGAACTCTGTGTAACTGATAAAATATATTTTCTGTTCATTTTGTTTCTTAAAGTTTAGAATCGACATTTGATGTTGATAAATAGAAAAGATTAAATTCTTTAAACTGAGCTGAATGTTTGAATCAGAATACTACAGATGCACTTCCTGTCAGTCCATTAATCAATCAGCCAGATTTAAATGATTTGATATCTTCTCAGTTTAATTTATTTGAAGCTTTGGATAAAATAAAAGCAGGATACATATGATGACCACTGAGTGTGGGAGATAGAATCAATTTATTTGGCTCAATAATCAGTTAAGTGTGTTTTTATTTTTATTACATTTTTTGGGCTTTTTAGCCTTTATTGACAGGACAGTGAAAGAGAGACAGGAAACAGGGAGAGAGAGTAAGGAGTGACACGCAGTAAAGGCCCCAGTAAAGTGTGTTTTAAACAGAACGTGATGATGTGTCCTGTCAGTAATAAAATCTGTTTTCTGACATGAACCAACACTTTAATGTTTGTGTTTATTTACTTTATTTTCCTCAAGACATCAAACCACCTCAGAGACACAGAGTCCTTCAGAGTCCCTCAGAGTCCTCAGTCCCCTCAGCATCTCTTTAGAAAACTCATGAACACGTCAGTTTATGATGGGCTCACCTGACCTCACCTCTCCTCACCTCACCTGACAGGTCTCTCTCTGTATTTTCAGTATCTCCTGAGGTTACAGTAAACTGTTCCAGGACTACTCTCACACCATCAATAAGTTGTACCCGGACATCCGCATCGAGGGAGAAAACTACCCCCCGACCCCCTTCAACAGGTGAGCTGTGATATCACCACACTGATGTTCTTAGTCTGTTTGTCTGGGTAGAGTCCGTCTCACCCCCCCACCCCCCCACAGGTGTGTGGGTAACCTGATCTCGTACCTGAAGCTCCTCTCCATCCTGCTGATCGTCAGCGGTCAGAACCCCTTCCTCCTCCTCGGCCTCCATACTCCCAGAGCCTGGACCTGGAGTCAGGACAACAAGGTACCTGTTACTGCTGTTACCATGGCAACAGATGCTGCAGCTCACTACCACAGCAACTGCTCTGACATCACATGACTGTGTTTACTCAGATCTTCTCCTGTATCATGGCGTTCTTCCTCTGCAACATGATGGAGACTCACTTCCTGTCGACCGGAGCCTTCGAGGTCACTCTGAATGGTGAGTCTGATTGGTCCAAAAGATTGTGACATCAGTATGAACAGTGAGTCTGATTGGTCCAAAACATCACAACATCACTCTGAAGGGTGGGTGTGATTGGAGGACGTGAGGTGCAGGTCACGTAGTTCGATCTGGAGGGATCTGGTAGGTGTAACAGTGATTATGATCCCCTCTTCGCTTGTAACTTCCTGGTGTAACAGCGATTATCGTTCCCTCTGCGTCATAGACGTCCCAGTGTGGTCGAAGCTTCAGTCGGGTTATGTCCCCAACATCCAGGAGATCTGTCAGATCCTTGACACCCAGCTGAAGATGAACCAGGTGGATCACATGACCTTCTCCTCCACTTAGAGCCGCACTCACAGGTAAACACACACAGGTAAACGGCTGTAATTGGACCATAGGTGTATCAGTCATGGTCGTGTGACCTGGAATGTCGCCCACAGACAGAACTGCAGTGTTTCTATTGAGGAGGAGGAGACCAGTCAATGTTTTTTCTAATGAAAAACAGAGGGTTCAGTTTTGTCCTCGTTTTTCTGAGCCATAGAAACTGTGGAATAAGAGTAATTACCTGGTTACCATGGTGATCCACCTGGTTACCATGGTTGCTGTTTAATACATGGTTAAATGTAATCCAGCTTCATGACATTAGTAACCCAAACAGAACCATAACACTGATCTGACATCATGATACCTCAGGTCATGTGACCTCACCTGTCTGTCTCTCTCTCTCTCTCACCTGTCTCTTATTAGCCGTGCTGTGTTCAGGTGTCCCGGATAGGTGGGAAGTTCAGCCGCTGGCATTCATGAAGGTCTGGCCCTAAAGCAGACTCTGCGGGGCCTGGCCGGATGTCTTCTGCCACAAAGCGAGCGCTCCCGCTGCACCTGGTCACGGCTCAGCACTACTGTATCCACAATGCACCTGTCAGCAGGTAGAGTCCGCTGAGGACTCTGCTGGTTCTACCCGGTTTCTGCTGGTTCTGGTTTATTTATTCGGTTTGAGGTTGTTTTTGTCAGCAGGAACATTTTTAAGTTATGGTACTGTTGTTAGCCTCATACTAATTAGCCACTGTCTGGACAGGAAGCACCAGGCAGGAAACAGAAATAAACAGAAATTAAGTGAATAATTAAAATACGGTTCAAATGACGTGTTCACTGTCAGTCTGTTATTTTTTAATTCATGTCTTTGTTCAATCTGTAAAATGTCTGAAATAAAAAAATGTCATTTTGTGAAACCAACTCCAGACTTTTAATGTGAAAACAGGAAATGATCTGCTTTTAAAAACTGATTAAAATAATTAAAGTTAGATCCAAATGATGTCATGTCTAATTTGACTACAGTTAATCATGACCTCAAACCTTAAATATAATTTAATATATAGAAACATATATTGTGCTTATTATTTCTTTAGCTCGGATGGATTTCTCCATCTTAAATCCCCTGAAATATCCACGAGTAAATAATCAATAATCAAGTTTGGAGAAAAACAAACAGTGAAACTGGTGATTTTCATTAGTTTGATTTAGATTTTATCAACAGGAAACTGGTGAACATTTTTTCCAACGGTTTGTTTCTAAGCAGGAAACAAACAAAGCTGTAAAATTAAAATGAATCAACATTTTCCTCTAACGAGTCTGATGTCACATTATTTCAGCGCCAAGTCACTGATGTGTTTTTAGAAATAAAAGATGATTGAACTTTTATTGTTTGTTTTTAGATTTAGATAGGATCTCAGATTACGTTAGAAAGATTTCCCACTGATAAAATACTTCAGATGAAAACTGTTGACACCAATTAGTAATTTTCTTCTTCTTCTTATTATTATTATAAACAGAGAGTTCTGTGAACAGAACAAAATACAACAGAACATGTGGCCCCAGACACTCACACACACAAGAAGAGGGGAAAAAAAAAACACACATCAGGCTCCTGTTGAGTAAAAGTACTATGCTTTAGTCCACAGTCTATGGCAGGTTGGCTGGACGAGTCACTCAGTCCCTCTGGCCTTGTCCAAGTGAGCAAGAAATGGCTCAATGTAGATGAGAATTTCTTTATTAAGTTGCTTCTCAAAACTCTTGAGTTTTTCCATCTTTATGAGCAATGTCATGTCAGCCAGAATTAATTAAAACACATAATCAGGATGTCTTTTATTAATTTAAACACATAATCAGAATGTCTTTTATTAATTAAAACACATAATCAGAATGTCTTATTAATGAAAACTGCTGCTGACTCTGACCACGCGCGGAGAGGCTGCAGGGGGCGCGAGGCTCCTCTGACTCTGTTACCAACTTCCGTCAGAGGAGAAGAAGAAGAAACTCCGGAAGCAGGCGGTGTTAGCAGTTAATGTTAGCATCAGCTGTTTGGCGGCAATTAATCGGTCAAGTGTTCATTACTCTTGGGTTCGTATGTTTGGAACTGCACACTTTAAAACAGCCCTAACCCTAACTACACCTGCGACCCGCCGCCTGCTACCAAGACAGGAAACGCTCTGACGGTGAGATTAACAAGCTAAGTAGCTAACTGCTAACTGCTGCCGGTGTTGTTCTTTCAAACTCTGAGACTTTAACCACCTGTCACGGCTCAGAACACATTTTAACAAGGTAAACAAAAGTTAAACAGAGAGCCGCGCGACAGGAAACAGCGGTTACACAGTGCACACTGCTACAGTTGCTGCTAGCTAACAGAAGCTAACTGATGCTAACAGTGTGATGAACTCAGAACTGCATTTAACAATTACTAATAATAATCTGTCTGGTCTGAGAGAATCTGAGTGTGAGTTAATCTGATTAGATTACAGTAGTTTAATGTGGTCTGATGAGTCTCTCATTGTGCCTGTGTGTCTCTGTTTCCTGTTCTCAGAGTCCTCAGAGTCCAGAATCCTCAGAGTCCTCGGTCCTCTGTGTCTCTGATGATATGAGCAGCTCTGTGAGTTGAATTTGTCGTCTTCTCTCAGCTTAACCTTCATTCACTCTTCATCACTTCATCAGTTCACCTGGAATAAACTCTGATCTCAGGTCAGAACCAACAGTAAAGTTGAATCATCAGCAGAGATGAGTTTCATGAATAATTTCATCAGTCCAGTGCTTCATCAATAATCCTATAAGTTCTGTTTAAAGCAGTGCAAAGAAAACCAGAATGAATTCAGGAAAGGATTCATTAATTCTACTTGATCATTATTATTGTTATTGCTGATGTTGTTATTATTTATTGATCAGTAAATGTCCATCAGTGTTTTTATTTGATGAGGTCGTTGTACAAAGATAATCATGATTTCAGATCTGACCTGAGATCAGTGTCACCTCATCAATCTGTTACATCGTCGTGACCCATTATCTTTGCTGTGATTGGTCGACTGGTCTGTGCCACCAGGAGGTTTATAAATAAAAATCTACGATCAATAATTTAAACTGTCACAGAGTAAATATTGATCAGGCTGCAAATCTTTCATCAAAACAAATCACCAGTTTACTAGGTGACCAATCAATGGCCATGAAATCACCTACATACTTACCTAAAATGATGAACAGGTATCTGTTCAGATGGAGGAAGCCCTGCCCACAACTGTGATGTAATCTGTGTCTATGTGTGTGTTCAGGCTCAGAGGAAGAGGAGGACTACAGGAAGTCCTCTAGTTTCCAGACCCAGCACCAAGACCAGCAGAGCAGGCAACGCTAGGAGGACGGCTAACGCTAACAGAGCAGCTAACGCTAACAGAGCAACTAACAGGACGGCTAACGTTAGCAGGACGACTGATGGGGACCCTGCCCCCCCCACAGAGACCATCGACGTGATGGACAACACTGAGGACAGTCAGTACAGATCAATTCTCTTTTCTCATTAATTAGTGTTGTGAGGGTGAACCAGTAATCAATAATTATCAGAAAATTGATTCATTGATCTGATCAGTGATCAAATAACACTGGGAAATATTTTGATATAATAATAAACTGATCCAGGAACAACTTTATCCAGGGATTTTCATCACATAATCAATACCTGCTGTGTTCATGTGATCAATACCTGCTGTGCTCAGGTGTGGAGGAGGTGGTGGATCTGACCTGTGAAGGATCAGAAGCTCCGGTGGTCGACCTCACGAACAACGACTCCGTTCTGGTAACGACCGACAGATGCTGCTTAAAGTAGAAACTTAAGTGTCAGTAAAGTCTTGATCGAGCTGATCTGAGTCTGTGAACTCTACTGGAGCCATGAACATGATTTTACTGAAACATGTTCAAAGAGTCTGTTTAACACGTCGCTCCTGAACCTCCCACAGGTGTTCAGCTGAGATCAGGTGATCACCTGATTCACATCATCCTCATCAAACACATCAGTGACCCCACCCCCCACCCCACCCCGCCCCCGCCCTGTGTGTGGGGTCAGTTAATCAGTGTGTGTGTGTGTGTGTGTGTGTGTGTTCAGAGTGAAACGTTGTTGACGTAAACACTGATTCTTCTTCTCTTGTCTCTCTGCTGTGATCCAGCTCGTGGATGAAGGTAAAACCCGTTTCACTTTCACTCCAGATGTTGTTATAAAGTTTCATTAAAGGGACAGTCCAACATTTGTCTGGGTGTCCTCTATCAGGTCCTCAGAACAGAAGAGTCCCCACAGGAGAGAGTTACATTGTCAGCAGTGATGAAGATGAGGACATGCCCCCTGTCCTCAACGCCACTGTGATGTCATCTGTACACACCTCCAGGTATTAGACTGACCCATCTATTACAACCAGATCATAGACTGATCCCTGCTGAAAGTAGAGTTCAGTTTTCTTCCATTACTTTCTGGTGTCCCAGTACAATCATTCGAGTGTAAATAGAGTAGAATTACAGTAGAATCACAGTGTAAACAGACAGTAGAATCAGTAGAGTCTGCCTGTGTGTTTCAGGTCGACCCCGGGGACGATCAGCTGTCCTGTCTGTCTGGACTCGTACTCTGAGGTGAGACTGAAGCTCTGTCTACAGGAGAAACCTGGTCTGAGGTCTGAGTTGTTCCTGATGTTCAGATTATCTGTTAATGTGAGGGGTTCACAGATCTGGTCTTAAACCTCCTGAACCGCTCATCTGAGCCACATTAACATCGGACATGTTTGATTTTTAGGGTCAGTGTTGAGTCCTCAGTCTCTCAGCATCTCTGGTACTGAACAGCTGATGCGGTTGCCAAGCAACAGTAAATGCTCTGGCCCTTCAGGCTAACGCTAGGCTAATGTTAGCTAAAGTTAGGCAAATGTTAGTTAACGTTAGCTAGTGTGCAATTGTTGTTAAAATCTCACCTCATTCAGTGTTTGATGAGCCATTATTTTAAATCTGGGGAACAGCCAGAGCTCGGCTAAGACACCTGTTAAATACCTGAGCACATAGAATCCTGTGTTCGGATTGGCTGGTAGAATCCTGCGCTCTGATTGGTTGTCATTTCTCTACAGATTGTCGACAGCGGCCGATTGGTTGTTTCCACTAAATGTGGTCACGTGTTCTGCAGTCAGTGTCTGAGAGACTCTCTGACATCATCACACACCTGTCCTACCTGCAGGAAGAGACTCACCCACCGCCAGTACCACCCCCTCTACATCTGACGTCACTCTGACATCACCACACACACCTCAGCTGCTGTTGGACAACATATTCCCAATGACATCATCAGTGATATCATCAAATGTTTTTTGCTGCTGATTTTATATTATCAGGAAACAGTCAATCAGCTGATTGATTATTGATTGATAATTGATCAGTCAGAGCTAATAGATAACTGATTTTCATTCCTCAGTTGTCAGCTCAGATTTCTGTTTCAGTTTTTTTTTAATGTTTATTTTCTCATGTGAAAAAGTAGAAATAAATTCTGTTGACTTCTGTGAAAACAGTTTGTTTTCTAGTTTTGATTCGTTGAAACGTCGATAGAGGAACCAATCAGAGACCAGGACACTCAGAGATCTCGGGCCACACAGGTAATTAATGTCAGTCCAGTACATCAGAACTCAGATCCTCTACCACAGTAAAAGTACTCTGTACCACAGAGTAGAAATACTCTGTTAAATCCTTCATTTAAACTCTACTGGAAGGTTTATCATCAAAACAAAGTTGAAGTATCAGAAGTAAAAGTACTTGTTTTAATATTTATAAATGTTGAATGAATCACATAAATGTTGGAGCTGCTTTAATTACCTCATACTTCTGAATAATCTGTAATCATTATTATTATTGATTGTATTTTAGTAATCATCTGAAACCAGTAACTACAGATGTCTGATACATGCAGAGCAGCAGAAAATGAAAATACTCAAGTAAAGTTCAGGACCTGAACAGTGTAGCGAACAGCAGTTTTGTGGTTCTTGGTTCCATCCTTGTTGGAGTTAAACAGAAACAGGAGGACACATTTCTACAGTCGGTTTCTATTTGAAACTTTAAAAACTTTATTTTCCAGCAGAAGCAACAACATCTGTTTACTACAGTCTACTGTACTTCAGTTTAATTTAGGTATTTGTACTTTACTTGAGTATTTCTATTTCATGCCGCTGCACATTTACATGACAGTTAAGTTTGAATGCTGCTTCTTGTTTCATCAGAGTCTCAACACGAGTTTAAAATAGACTGAAGCTTATTGTCTCTTCTCAGAGTCGAGTTGTGAGACAGTGAAATGCAGTTTAACCAGAACAACAAGAAGCAATAAAGTCAGAGACACAGTATCTCTGTGTAGAGATACTGTGTCTGAAGCAGTGAGGGGGATGAAAATGTGTGATTTAAACAACATGAACAGAAGTGAGCTAACAATCCTCTAGTGCAGTGAGATCATTTTAACCTGCTATAATAAAAATCATCTGGTTTATCAGGATTGGTGATAAATTCCTCTGCTTCTCAACGTTCTCACACTTTATTCCAAACGTTCCTGAAATCAGCTGAAACCATCTGAACCAGACCAAGAGTCTGACAGGATTCAGTCACCAATCAATAGTTTGATCAGTTTGATGTTTAACATATGATTGTCCGATGAAGAAGCTAAAATGTGTCAGAAAATAATTTTAGATGAAAACACTCTGAAAGAGGCTGCGCTGAGTATTTCTACTCTATAGTACTTTTACTGTGGTAAAGTATCTGATTACTTCATCTACCTCTGCTGCTACTCAGCTTGTTTTCATGTTGAGCCTCATCTTGTGACTCTGACTCACTTCAGACTCACACAGGACTGATGACTCACTGTCACCTGACCCAGAGTCTGCTGCTGATTGGCTGCTGAGTGATGTCATGATGTCACACCTGAACAACTTCTAGAACTTTAAACTCTGTTAGTTTCTCAACATACATTTTGATTTATTTCACATCATTAAAAATACAAGAGTCACAGAAAATAACTTTAAAACTAAAATGCTACAAACAACATGAACGTCAGCACGAAAAACAACATTGACTGAAAATTGAGAAACGAAAATATCACAGATGAGATGAAATAAGAAAAAGAAAACATCCCTGTTTACATATATATAATATATGTAATCACACACTGTCACGGTCAACAAATAACAGAGAATGTGTTCAAAAGTGAACAAAAAATAAATAAACCATCACATCATCAAATTAATATGTAGCAGTCCTGTCATTAGCACGCAGTAGAGCTCTAATCCTGGCTGGCATGTTCCCCACGAGCCTGTCACACTGTTGAGGGGTAATCTTGTCCCATTCTTCTTGAATTACTGCTTTTACTTCTTCTAAATTCTTTGGTTTACACTTTGAAACAGACCTTTTGATAATCCACCACAGATTTTCAATGGGGCTCATATCCAGGGATTGAGCTGGCCACTCTAAGACCTGGATACAGTGCTTCTGCAGCCAAGTTCTACTGGCCCTGGATGAGTGGTGAGGGGCATTATCTTGTTGAAACATCCAGTTTTGACCTCGACGGAACAGTGGACATGCAGAAGGGAGCATGTGGGTTTCAAGAATGGCACAATACATGGCAGAGTTCAATGTGCCATCACAGACAGTGAGATGACCAACACCAGCAGCACTCCTCCATCCCCAAACCATGATACTGCCTCCACCATGCTTGACAGTAGGTACTGTACATGCTGGAGATAATGCTTCGCTTGGCCTTCTGTGTACCCTCACATTATCAGGA
This sequence comes from Lates japonicus, assembly GCA_033238685.1. NCBI lineage: Eukaryota > Metazoa > Chordata > Actinopteri > Centropomidae > Lates > Lates japonicus. The sequence continues at coordinate 8,423 of BRZM01000152.1, read as the reverse complement.
GGAGGATAAAGCTGGAAACTGGACTCATCTGACCACAGAATCTTCCAATTCCTGGCTGTCCAGTTCTTGTGTGCTTGAGCCCAACGATGCTGGGCTAACCTCTGTCTCTCATTGATCAGGGGCTTCTTGACAGCCTTGTATGACCTTAAGCCATGATCCAAAAGTCGGCCACGTACAGTGCCAACTTTTAGATCGTGTTTTACACTTTGTTCTTTGTGAGATGATGCAGTGCTGCCTCCCTCAGTCTGAACCACCACACTGCAGCTGTTACCTCAGGGTCAACTCCTTCATTTGATAGTTTTGACAGTTTAAAGGCTTTCCTCGTGGTAACTCTGCGTTTAACGTTGCTTTGAACTGTGGGTAATTCCCTCAGACTCAGTCTGCAGAAAAAAACATGTTTCTAAAGACAGTCATCAAACAGCTGATGGAGTGACAGAGCAACAAACCTCAGAGACTGGGCCCATCTATCAGCTGAAACCTCCACCTGCTGAAGCTGAAACCGCCATCTGCTAAAGCTGAAACCTCCACCTGCTGAAGCTGAAACCTGCAGAAACTGAAACCTTCACCTGCTGAAGCTGAAGCCTCCACCTACTGAAGCTGAAGTCTCCACCTGCTGAAACCTCCATCTGCTGAAGCCTTCACCCTCTGAAACCTCCACCTGCTGAAGCCTCCACCTGCTCTAACATGTCTCCTACTTCTTCAGTTCTGAGTCTGATCCAGATTCAGTCTGACCCAGAATCAATTGGTTATTGGTAGGACAGGTTAAAATTGTTCACACCTTTAACTTCTGTAAACTCCTTTAAACATAATTTTTCTGTTATTTTACTTTTATTGACCGTTAAAGCCCTCATTCTATTTTAATAACATTTTTTATTTGATCACATTTTATTGTGTTTTATTGTTTTCAGATGTAAAACTTTTGGAGCAGTGATTGTTTTCAGTTTAACTTCAGAGGCAGCATTTTATCATCAGAGCAGAGATTGTATTTATTGCTTTGTGTATTCGATGTTTTCAGACAGAATGACTTGGTAAATTTTTCTGCTGTTTTGTTTTTGCTCGCCAGCTTTTAATTTCTGTGTTTTTGTGAGTCTCTTGTTGTGCAGACCTGTGACAGAGCGACTTGTTTTTCTGCTGTTATGTTTGTGTCGGAGTCATTCGGTGTCACTCGTCATCCTGACAGTTTTCACTTGGTCAGCGATATTTCAGAGCAGACAGAATGTTGATCCAGAGATTAAAGCCTGAACAAAGGTTGGCAGCGGCCATCACAACAACAAAAGGTCACATAGTTTCAGACGACAACATAGAGCCCGTCCCCTATATGACAACAGCATGCCAACGCCAAACATCACAACCACAGAGAACCTGCACACGGACACATCAGCAGCCAATCAGACAACAGAAAAACCACAGTCGACCTTCTCTCAGACACTTTCACCAGATTTTGTGGTTTAATTAGAGTTTTCATCAGGATGGTTGGCAGGACTCTTCTGCTCATTTGTGTGGCCGTTTTCGTCTGTGCAGGTAAGACAGGACAGGTGTATGAACAGGGTTTAGTCCAGGTCAGACCTGACTGGTTCTGCAGATCTTCACATGTTCAAACAGGTAAAGTTTGAGCTGAGGTGAGTTTCTTGTCAAAGTGGTGTTTACTCAGGTGACTGGATGTCATGGGTCAATGCTGAGGATATTAACAACCTGAGTTTAGATAAATAGTCAGTTAAAACTGGATTTAACACACTGGATAATAAACCTAATGAATTTAACTGTCTTTCAGATGCTCAGGATCAATCCAGACTCCACAGGAAGGTAAGAAACAAACATCAAACTCTTTTCTACAGTTTGAACAAGTTTTACTAAAAAACAGAATTAAAGCAAATATAACCTTGATATTAATTTTGAATTTCTAACGCAAACATGTTTCATTCAACAAATTAAAGTTTGACCTGGCTCAGAGTGATTTCTGTTATCTCTGGTTTGAGTTCTGGACTCTGGATCAAATAAAAACCTGAATGAGGATCTCAGACCACATTCAGGCTCATCTGGAACTCAAAGTTCAAAGGTGATCTGTAAAATCAGGTGTACAAAGATTTAAACAGGACTGATGTGGTCTGGACTCTGGGTCCTGGTCTGAAACTTGGCAGCTGATCTCTGTTCAGTCTGTAGTCCATCAGCAGAAATTTACTGAGACAGCTGAAGAAGAAAAATCTGTAAAATGTTTAAAATCAAACTGAACACGTGATGTGAACACATGATTTGAATTTGAACTGAGGCAGAAATATGATGATGAGGAAACGTGAACATTTACAACAGCTGCTACAACCGATTCATCATCAGCTAATCTTAACCCCAGTCCAGAGCAGCTAATCCTAACCCCAATCTAGATATGCTAATCCTAACTTTAGCCTGAGCTCCCAACCCCCTTCTGATTGACCCTAAATCTGTTCAGTGTGTAGTCTGGATTCAGGTCTGACATGTAACCTTAGAGAAGAGGAGTTGAAGCCTTTGTGTTGTTGTTGTGTTTATGTTTGCTGCAGCCTTCCTGTGTAGGGATGAGTGTGACTCAGGCGTGTCCTCTGAATTATTCGCCAGTATGTGGGAGCGATGGCATCACCTACCCCAACGAATGTTCACTGTGTGTCCACAGACTGTGAGTCAATGACTGTTAAACAATAAATGTATTTGTATCTAAATGATCATCATCTGATCACAGTTTACTCTGGTGGTTTCATTTGGTAAAGATCAAGAATGTTTTTAATCTGGTTTGTTTTAGGCTCCTAAATTGTGGAACAACCTTCCACCCATACTTTGCACTGTTGACTCAGTGGCATTTTTTAAAAGGCTGCTGAAAACATATTTGTTTAGACAAGCATTTGAGTAGTGCTTTGTGTGTATGTTTATGCCTATTAATGTCTCCTTTATTGTTTTTATGCTGTGGTTTTTATATGTTCCTACTGTAAAGCACTTTGTGACTGCTCTGTCTTGAAAAGTGCTATACAAATAAACTTGACTTACTTACTTACTTACTAGGCTCAGTAGTTGTGGAGTTCAATTAAATTTTTAATTAAATGTTATTTATGTATCCCCAAATCACAACAGAAGTTATGGAAAGGGACTTTTCATACAGAGCAGGTCTAGACTGTACTCTTTAGATAGCTGTGGAGTTGTGGTATTGAGGGGCCAGTTACTTAGCAGCCTGATACAGGAAATACTCAAGTACAGGTACTACTAGTAAGTACCTTTAAATGAGTAAATATACTGGTCTCCTCTGGGTGGTTCAGTCAGCAGATCAAATCCAGGACCAAAGTCCATCAGAGACTGGGTCAGACTAAGACATGATCATTTAAACCATTGAATTCAGCTTCTACTGATGTGACACCATTTCAGCCTTTCACTGGTCTCAGACATTAAACTCCAGGTTTTATTAAAGTTCCACACAGATGATTCCTGAACCTATAGTCTGTGTGAGAACCAGACTTGATCTCTCTGATCAAGACTGAAATATCTCAACAAATACTGGATTACGATGAAATGTAGTTCAGACATTTATAGTCCCTCCAGGATGAATCACTCTTACTTTGGTGATCCTCTGACTTTTAATCCAGTTCTATTATCAGGTCAAGATTTAAATCTGTGTAATACCAACAAAACTAATGATCTTCCATCAGTGTTTGTTGTTCTTTATGTTTAGTGCTAATTAACAAATGTTGGAATAAATCCTTAAATCAGATGTTTCTGTTTTGAAACTGAAGCTGAAATATGAGTTAGATCATCATGGAGCTCCTGTAACAGAAATGTCCATCACTTCTCATCAACAATACTAATTAATATGAGTTAGCATGTCACAATCCAACTCACAAGGTTAGGGTCAGAGGTTAAATCAAAATGTTACATCATCAAAAAAAAAAAAAAACAAAACACTTTTTCTCTTAAAGTATTTTTGGCTAATTATTTATTATTTTTGTTCAGGGAGAAAAATGCCGACATTCTGATTGTGAAGGAAGGACCCTGCTGAAGATGACATCATCACACTGCTCCCTAACTAATGACATCATCACCTGACTTCTATTTTGAATGTAGTTGTTAGCTGTTAGCATGTAGTGCACCCACACATGGCTACTCATAACTCAAAAACATTAATTGTATAACAGTTTGTTTTATATTTTCATATCTCTGTACAGACATTTTTCATAGAAATATTTGATCAATAAATATTTTCCTTCCTGAATTTCATCACTTTTTTTTTATCAGAAATCTCTGATTAATTGGTGGTGGTGGTGGTGGTGGGGTGGGGTGGGGGGTGGTGGTGGGGTTGGGTTGTTTGGTTCATGACCAGAGCATTTTCTAGTTATAATAGGTTAGGGGGTTAGATTAGGTAGAAAGGTTAAAAACCTGCTGGTGGCACTCACACAAGTCTGGTAATTTATATTTATCTCATGTAAAGTAATGATGAAACTAATCCTAACACTAATCCCCTAACCCTAACCATAACCCTAACTCCTAATCTTAACCCTGTTCTTCTTCTTCTTCCTCTCTCTACCCTCCCCAACCGAGTCAGGCTGTGGGCCCTGATGTGCTGGAGTGCTCCCACCTTTATCCCAGCCTCTCTTTCTCTCTCTCTCTCTTTCTTTTCCTTTTTAGTTTTAGTGATTTTAGCACCTAAACATCACAAAACATCACTAATAGAACCTAAAAAATAAATAAATCACTTCTGGAACTCCAAGTAGAGAAGTAATGACGTCATAGAATGCTAGGGACCCAAAGGCCCTCACCCAGAAAACATCTTCAACCTTTACAGGTACTCAACTTATCTAAAATTATCTAAAATCAACAAACAAGGAAAGAGGGACAAAAACTGCGGAATACACCTTTATTCCACTGCCTTTTCCAGCTTGCAGATGCAGCAATTGTCTTGGAATTATCCTGCTTGAAAAAAAGTTTCCCAGAAGGAATACATGGACCCCTTTAAAATTCATTGTCTTCTGGGGACCGCCATCTTGATGACGTCACGACCCAATGGCGGGAAATCGTGGGGGGGATCACCATCTTGGATAATCATTTCATGACCTCAGAACAACCAAAACACACCATTTAAACTCCATCTTACAGATAAACCTCAACAAAGTGAATAACTTTAAAATTACAGAGGATTGCATTAAAAAAACAGTCAAAGCCAAGCAGTTTTAGAACACTTCCTGGTTGGGAAGTGAAAGGCATCATGGGAAAATCACACAAAACCACAAAATAGGAAAATAAAGATAATTTCATTTATATTAGCATATTCTACCAACCTAAAAATCCAAATGAACTTTAATCTCTTCCTGATATATTCAGAAAAAACCCTCATTTTAATCACAGATGAATTTTTATCTTTAAAACCATCTCTCAAAGCTGTAGTACAGTTAGTGACTCCGCTCAATTCGTCATGGCTGTCTCTAAGTGCAATCATGGCTGTCCCTAAGTTCATCTGCACATCAATACCCAGACTCTCTCACCAGATGTCTGGCCTATAAAAAAAAACAACAAAAAAAACATGATCTCTCACTTCCTGGGGTTGTGCGGTGTATGGGGCACAGGAAGTGACTTCAAAATAGGAATTTAAAATAGGAAATTAGCATCAACAGACACAATAGCTTCAAGCTTATTTAGCTTATTTAGCATCTCAAATAGATACAATATTGTTGGAAAATAGGCGTAAAAGCTAACTCAGGCTATTAGCCACATTAGCGATTACAGCTAGGACAGCCTAAACTGTTAATTAGATCTAATTAGCTTCATAGACATTCAGTTACACTAGCTTCAGTATGTTACAATACTTAACTTCAGCTAACAGCTACATTAGCTAGCTTATTTTCAGCTAGAACATTGGATAGTCTAAATAGCTCAACTGAGCCAAAATAACTTTACTAGCTTATGGCTAAATTAGCCT